>CM029380.1:1684672-1737172 GCA_017165825.1 Hepsetus odoe | reverse complement strand
GGTTTTTGCTCCTCCACTGATTTCAGTTTGTACTGATGTGTTTTAGTAGAGGATGGTGTGATGGTGGGAATGCAGAAAGTTTTGGTTGTGACACATTTGTAACACATTTCTGTCAACTAGCTAAAACGAAACAATCAAAAGTGAAAAATAGAAGAGGAAAATGCAAAAAAATCTAGTGAGCATCGGTGACAAAATGGAAAAAAAATTATTTTGAATGTTTAAAACATGTATTAAACCTTGACGTATCAAGATCAGGCAAAAGTTCAAAGTTGACTCTTTTAATTGTCACAAGCATTCGAGTATTGCATTGCGACTGATTGAGAAATGACTGTGTTGCCATGGCAATGATCTATCATAAAGGGATACAAAATTCTTAGCACATATTCAGGGTTTCTTTCACTTTTCTAATGCTAACGGTTACCATGCACTGAAGAAAACTGTTGAACTAACTTGTCTGTACATCAGCAGTGTCGTCGAATCAAATACATTCTTTTTTTTTTTTCCAGTGTAACTGATTGTATTTTATCGGCCATGTAGCATAAGACATGTTCTCCTGACCCCAGTCCCCCCAGTGATCATTTAAACGAACTACCAGCTGAGATGAACTGGGAAACCTATCTGCTGGGAAACTGCATTCAGAACACGCAGGCGTACATTTAAATATTTAAAGATTTATCGGTTCACTGTAAGATAAACAATGTCTGGTGTACAAATCGTGAAACAAACTAATCACATTTATTATCCAGAAAGTTGGGCATAAAACATTTACAGCCCTGTTTTTGAAAGTTTTTGTCTCTCATGCTCTCATGAGCAGTTCTCCAGATCTTCCTGAAGGACAGTGTTGTTGTTCCCCTCATGTTCAGTCCAGTCTCTGTACCTGAGCAGTTCTCCACATCTTCCTATGACAGTGTTGTTGTCTCTCATGTTCAGTCCAGTCTCTGTACCTGTTAGTTCTCTCCAGATCTTCCCTGAATGATAGTGCCAAGTGTTCTCATGTCAGTCCAGTCTCTGTACCTGAGCAGTTCTCCAGATCTCTTCCCATGACAGTGTTGTTGTTCTCGTTCAGTCCAGTCTCTGTACCCGAGCAGTTCTCCAGATCTTCCTGAAGGACAGTGTTGTTGTCTCTCATGTTCAGTCCAGTCTCTGTACCCGAGCAGTTCTCCAGATCTTCCTGAAGGACAGTGTTGTTGTCTCTCATGTTCAGTCCAGTCTCTGCACCTGAGCAGTTCTCCAGATCTCTTCTGAATATTTGTAGTGTTAATGTCTCTCATGTTCAGTCCAGTCTCTGTACCTGGCGTTCTCAGATCTTCTCCCTGGGAAGACAGTGTTGTTGTTCCCTCATGTTCAGTCCAGTCTCTGTACTGGAGCAGTTCTCCAAGATCTTCCTGAAGGACAGTGCAGAGTTGTTCCCTTGAAAACAAATTCAGTCTCTGTACCATGTTCTCCAGATCTCTCCTGAAGGACAGTGTTGTTGTCTCTTATGTTCAGTCCAGTCTCTGGTACCTGAGCAGTTCTCCAGATCTTCCAGTGACAGTGTTGTTGTCTCTGTTCAGTCCAGTCTCTTACCTGAGCAGTTCTCCAGATCTTCCTGAAGGACAGTGTTGTTGTCTCTCATGTTCAGTCCAGTCTCTGTACCTGAGCAGTTTGATAGTTCTGTGTTGGTTAATCCACACAGTGATCTACGTCTGAACCTTCAAGCAGAACAAAGCGCCTAACTTAAGACATGAAGCAGTGAAGAACCAGGTGCAGATGATTCCAGATGATCAGGGGATTCGTTTACTACTGATGCTGAACGCTGATGGATGGATGGATGGACGGATGGATGGATGGATGTACAAACAGGCAAATTCTGCTCTACTCATACACCAGCACATGGATACAAATACAACATTTAGATTGTATTATATCTATATATGTATTATAACTCAATTTTGGTTTTATTTTTTAATCAAGAAACATTTTTGCAGCTTTTATAAAACACTCCACATAACTTTCAGTGCTGATTTTCCCAGCATGTCTATCAATCACCTTTGAAATTGATTAGTAAATCTTCAGAGTAAATATACGATAAATAAACAGTAAATGAGTAAACAATGGCACAAACTTTAAAAGGGAGCTGCATAAAAAAGATCCATTATCGATATCTGAGAACTGGCTGCCAGAGCCCATCTAAAGTGTGAAAATGTTAATTAAAGTGTAATAAGGAGTGTAATAAACACATGTTTTAGATTCTAAAGACTTTGTCCCTGATTAAGTCCTACCACGCAGAAATTTAGAAGCGTCATATGAACCGTCGTAATAATTCATGGTAAGATTAACAGGTTATGTGGATGTTGTAGCAGAAGTGAGCTGACACTGAGTCTCCCGTTGCTGAGCGTAAATGAGCGAACTGAATCGGAGTGTGAATTTCTTTGTATGATGGATTTATCCATGGCAGGAGAGTCTTTGGACAAAGAGGTGGAGGTTTAGATGCAGGCGATTCAGAAGATAGAAGCTCCTTTGAAACTGTCGGCTCTTTTGTGAGATTGAAGAGTGGGATCTTTTCACGGCCTCTGATAACGTTCCTCAGCTAGACGAGTCATGACCCGGGAGAATCGAGCCTCGTCTCGGCAAAGCACTGCAGGCCAAGGAGAAGGAACATTAAAAAGCATTCGAGTCACTCAGAGAGAAATCCCTTACCTACATATATGTCTCCAAGAAGATTTGATCTTGACCACTATATACAATCATGCTCTTGTCCACCAGAATCGTCCAACTTCTTAAAAATGTAGGTCTCCTGCTGCTACACCAGATTAGCACAAACAGGAAGCGTTTGCTCACATGGCTGCTACCTGCACCTAATCCACCCCGTCTTTTTTCATTTTTAACATCATCTGTTTTTGATTCAGCTGCTCGGGGAGACATGCTGTGCTTAAGTGCTCTTTTTGCCAATAAATACTTTTGCTATTCACTTTACTTCCTCGGGCGAATATCAGTGAATTTCTGCAAAATAATTTTTCTTCCAAAGCTGATCAACAAACACAGAACAACAGAGCAGAGCAGACAGTCTGAAGCTTGGGAACAGCACGGCCAGTCCATTTGTTTTTGCACTGAAGGCATCATTTGGAGATCAAGAAATGAACATGAGAGATCAGACCTTCAGATTTTATTTCCTGAAATTCGCCAGGAAAGGGCTGGAGTGTTAACTTGGTATTAAGCTGATGCTCTTATGCAGAGCGGCTTCCATTTCTTAATCAAGGGACCGTCTCACTGGGGTTGAGGGTTTTGCTCAGGAACCCAATGCTGGAGGTAGGATTTGAACCTGTGACCACATGGATGAGTACCCTACCACGGCCACCTCACCATGCACCACGCCTCGTAATTCCGCTACATTTGAGAAGCCAAATATGATGAATTTGTCCTTTGGCCAAGCGATGGCTTTGAATTTGGAGGGAAAACTAAGGAAGGAAAAGGAGGAGAAGAGGGACTGTGAGTGCTGGTTGTGTAAACATGCTTTCCTCTCACCCTCTTCCCCACGTCGGAGGAGGTGATGCTGGGTGAAGGGAGGTGGGTGCCTGGTTTAGATTAAGGCCGCATGTCATCGGCCGCAGGACGTAGCGGTTAGCCGAGAGATCTCTGGCGGTATTGGATTCCAACGAAACAAATTAAAGGCCCTCCCTCACTTTGCTCGCTGTAAGCTTCCTTACTTCTCCCAGAGAGTATTGTGCTTTCTACTGGCTGAGAAACATTACAGGAGGAGAGGGCCTGCCAGGAAAAACACCACCGCAGGCCAGTTCAGAATGTCGGAAAATGAACCGGTTGCCAGAAAACAGAGAGTGGCAGTCAGGGCTGCAGGACAGTGACCTCAGGACAAGGCCAAGCGAGGCCGCTCTCGTCTTCTAAACTGATGACTAGCAGCACAACCAATACCAACAAGCAATGTTTATTCCAATAACCAGCAGCGTATCCTTGCGCAGAGAGCTAACCTGACACCCGAGCATCTTAGATGGGCATTGGACCATAGCATGAGAAGTCAGATGGTCTACACGCTGCGTTAAATCTAGTTTTAGTGAAAAGCCTTCAACTTTTGAAAGTGAAGTGAAAGTGAAAGTGTCAACCCTCGTCATTGCGAGGTCACGGCACAGCACACAACGAAATTGGACCTCTGCATTTAACCCATGCACACTCAAACCCGTGCAGCAGTGGGCAGCTATTGAAAGCGCCCGGGGAGCAGTGATGGGGACGGTACCTTGCTCAAGGGTACCTCAGGGCAACCTATTGGGAAGGGGTTCGAACCCCCGATCCTCCGATCATGTGGCTAACACCCTAACCGCTAGGCCACCGCTGCCCCTGTTCTCTGCATTTCACCCATACACACATGTGCAGCAGTGGGCTGCTATTGAAAGCGCCCGGGGAGCACTGATGGGGACGGCACCTTGCTCAAGGGTACCTCAGGGCAACCTACTGGGAAGGGGTTCGAACCCCCGATCCTCCGATCATGTGGCTAACGCCCTAACCACTAGGCCACCTAGGACGTTTCTCCATCAGAAATGCATTTTTTGAGCTTCTGAACCTATCTGTTGATGTTTAGAACTTTCCAAGTGTCATTTTTGTTAATGAATACATTTTTCTTCTACATAGAAATTGTGTCATCAAAATGAAATGAGTTACTTGGTCATTTTATGGGGAATTTTTTGTGTTTAGTCGAACGAAATCTAGATTAGCCTGCAACGGAGAGCTTTTGTTAGGGTTGAGGATCCCTGGTGTAGCTGACCACCCTGTTTTTCAAGAGAGTAGAAGTATTGGAACATAAGAGGCTGCTGGTGCTTATCGCTACACGAATGTAACCTCTTAGACTTGTTTAAAATAGCTCTTAACGTCCACCCACAGCCGAAGCTTTGGATTGCACTTTTGGTTAAAAAGGGAAAAACACCATGAAGACCAGAGAGCTGTCTATGAGGGGAAACCTGTTCTAATACTTTTGGGTGAGGATTATATGGGTATGTATATAAACATATAAGCTCCAAATAGTATTCTTATAAATGCTTATAAGCATATAAAGGTGCCGTCCCTGTCACTGCTCCCCGGGCGCTTTCAATAGCTGCCCACTGCTGCACGGTGTTGAGTGTGCATGGGTTAAATGCAGAGGTCCAGTTTCGTTGTGGTTCATGGTGTGCAGTGCCGTGACCTCGCAATGACAAGGGTTGTCACTTTCACTTCACTTTCACTTTTCACTTTAAGACCAGACATGACAGTATCAACACCCTTTCCTGGTTCCAGGTTGGTTCCTCATCCCACTCTCAGTAGATACTTGACCGGGAGACTCCCACAAACCTTGACATTTCGAAAATGCTCTGACTCAGTCAAGAGGCCTTTGTCGAAGATGATCAGATTAATTTGTGCATCTCATCCAACTACGAGCACCAACATTTCCCTTATGAAAAGATTATTTTCTTGCAAGCTGCTGCCCCATTTAAGGAGGAACTGAAAATTCTAGATCCAACCTCCCCACATAACCACCTCCACTACATTCAACGCTATAGTGGTGGTCTAGTGTTTTGAATCCCAGACCAGTAGGTTGCCGTGAAGTACCCTTGAGCAAGGTACCGTCCCAACCACTGCTGCCTGGTACTGGATACGGCTTCCCACTGCTGCACAGTGTTTATGTTAAATACAAAAGATAGATTTTGGTGCACTGTTTGCTTTGTGCTCACTATGACAAATAGTCACATTCACTTTCACTTTCAGTGAGTGCCAAAAATTGGCGAGTCTTTTTGTTTCTTCAATGGACTTCGTAACCCACCAGAAGGACATTCCTCTATAGCCAGCTCAGACAAGTCTCATCTGTAGAAGTTGTTTGGAGGTTGGAGGTGAGTTTTTGTAGGCCACAGTTCGCTCAAGGCAAAACCACCCGTCTCTTGAAGATATTTGTTTTTGCCTGCCCTTTACTCGGCTGAGATGTTGGCTGTTGTTTGCATGTGTGGGACTCAAGGGTCAAACTAGTAAGAAAATGCAAATACATCATTTTACACATGCAGGGGCTTGGAGGCCTTTTATTAACCGACACCTTCCAAGTCCAACTAAATTTAAATCCTTTGTCTAGAAAGTCAGAGTGGTTCCTCCTTTCTTTCTGTTCTGTGTGAGACAGTAGGTCAGTGATTTGTGCACAAACACATGTAACTCCAGTCTAAACACAAAGAGAGTTTCATTCTAACCAGCTTCAAAGTCAATATTCACCACCGTTATTCCTCAGCACAGCCTCAACTCTCTTAGACCAGCTCCTTTCTTTAAGTCGCCTTCAGGAACACACTTCTCCAGGCTTCTTGAAGGACGTTCTGAAGCTCTTCTTTGGACGTCGGCTGCCTTTTGTGATCGGTGTGGAGATGATCCCACTTCTGTTCTGAACATGAGAGACAAAAACTTTGTCCTTCTGGAAGATCTGGAGAACTGTTCCTCAACTATACGTAAAAAATATAATGCTCTGTTGAGGCAAAATATGAAGAAACGAGGAACTATTGGACAGTACCATCTGCAGTGCTATCCGATGTGCAATGTCAGGAGATAATGAACATTTTACTTCATTATTTAATGTTTTGGCTCAAATGCAGTACATTGAGAATGAGGATTTTATGTACATGTTTATTGAAACTGGAAACAATAGACTAATTCTTCAATTTGTAAAGTTGATCTATTAAGATTGCAGCTGACACTCATGCCACAATAATACTAATAATAAGTATTCATCCTCACTTTAGACAGAAATAAAAGGGTTAATCTGGAGATAAAAGTTGGAGAATGAAGCCAATCCCAAAGTATGAAGCCGCCAGTGCCGGCAGCTCATGAGGAGAGGATGAAAATATGTTTATTAGGATGGAGAGTCATTAAAATTCAACTGAGAAACTTTCCCATCATCCCAGTTAATTGGCTACTGTCAACAGAGACGTTTACGAGACATTTATCTACTTGGTCCTCTCCCTGTTTGTGTCTCTCAGTGGAAAACATTCAGATACTTGTGCATCCGCTTAAGCAGAAGTGCTCGTTCAACTACTCTACTCTTTTCAAGTGAAAATTACAGGAACGTACTGAGAGTAGAAAGTAAATGGCAAATAGTCACTTTCACTTTCACCTCCGTGCCCAGAAATAACCCATAATGAATGACTTTGTGCAGACTGTGCACGCGAGCAGAAAGGAAGGTATGAGTCTGACATAAATCTTGTGAGGAGGGAAAAAAGAAAAGCCGTATGCAGACAAACAAAGAGAAGGTAATATAGTATTCATCCCTGTGCCATATTGACTCAGGCAGCGTCCTGCGGGAGCGAGGGAGGCAGTTAATAAAGGAGGGCCCTAATTACAGACCGAGCCAAGCGCCAGGGGAGGACTTCTCCACTCCAATCAGCCTGAAGCTGCCAGTGGCATCTTGGCCAATTAGAGTGGTCGGGTTAGCGCGGTGCAGGTGCTGGGGAAAAGACTCGGAAGTTTTGGAGATACTAGCGGTCCCGGTTAACTCGCTATGACACCGTCTTACACTGACACTGACACTGACCCTGACCCTGACCCTGACCCTGACCCTGACACTGACACTGACCCTGACCCTGACCCTGACCCTGACACTGACACTGACCCTGACCCTGACCCTGACACTGACACTGACACTGACACTGACCCTGACACTGACACTGACACGGACGGGCTGGGAGTAAACGAAGGAGACGTGGGACAAGCGCCCAGGTTTTACACCTGATGTTTATGGTTCACATTACTTGTAACTTGTTACTTGTAACGCTGAACGTTGATCAATGCACAAGTGAAGTGAAAGTGACTTTTGTAAACAACAGTGAACAACAATGAAAAGCAACACCCGAGGAACGTTAATGATGGGGACGTTACCTTGTTCAAGGGTACTTCAGCACAATCTACGGGTCCAGGATTCGAACCTACGACCTTCCTGGGGCCTAGTCCCTAAACTCTACACCTTATATATATATATATATCACTGGACTGTAAAACCGGCATAAATTCATACTGGATCGCAATCGCGCCACCATTAGACTGTCAGTCTATACCCTGCAGATTCATACCAGATTAATATCAGCCTCCGGTAACCACTGTCAGACTCTAAAATCTGAATCCAGCGGTTAGGGAGTCGGCCACGGGATCGGAAGGTACCAAGGTAACAAGGTACCGTCCCTGTCACTGCTCTCTGGGACCGTCCCTGTCACTGCTCTCTGGGTGCTTTCATAGGTGCCCCCTGCTGCACGGTGTTTGTGCGCATGGGTTAAATGCAGAGGTCCAATTTCACTGCGTGCTGTGACCTCGCAATGACGAGAACAGTCACTTTCACTTTCACTTTAAACCATTGCACAGCTGTGACTGCCAGACTGTTAAACTACGCTGCAGATTCATACTGGACTGCATCCACTTTAGACTTAGTCTACAGCCTGCGAAAACTGACCAATCAGATTAATCCTGGATTAAAATCTCTCCACACTGTAAGAAACTATCTGGACGTTGCAGAAGACGAATTAGGAACTTCAGCTCCTCTGGTGCAACTGATTCAGCTCCAGCAAGGCTCAGATTTCTTCACCAAACTTTAAACCCCCATCTTTCTGGTACCGGTTGGAGGCTGTGATACAGACAGACACGTTGTGCTGGAAGAAGCCAGTGAGAAGGGACTGTATAATATTCCTCGGCTCATGAGGAGAAAGCATGCAGCCTCGCGGCGTTTAACTGGGCTTGACTGAATGAGCTGCAGCAGTCAGTGTGTGGGAGTGTGTTTGGTTTAAGCCTTCGGTTTGGCAGCAGACAAAGCACAGGATTTAAATTCAAATGTTACTGTAGGGCTCACAAGAAGGCCGCCGCTGCTGGAGAGTCGGCAGCAACTTCAGTTTAAAAGAGCTGCTCTGCAGTAAGAGCACCAAGACGGGCCTGGTTTTTAGAAGAGAATGATCTACATGATGATTTCATTTAGATGAAGATCAGGATGGAGAGAAGATTTACCATGAATGATGATCATTTTCTCATTAGTGACTGTCCCATCAAGACTGATCATATATATAATATATATATATAGAGCGAGAGTCTCATGTAATTAAACCTTTTTTTAATATTTATATCTATTTCTCTGCGATAGGCTGGCAACCTGTCCAGGGTGTGTCCCCATCCTTCGCCCTGTGTGAGCTGGGATGGACTCCAGCACCCCCTCGCGACCCTAATTAGGACAAGCGGCCCAGAAAATGACTGACTGACTGATATCTATTTGAAAGTTTCTTTAAGCAGTTTTACCAGCGAAATTCAGATTTTCCCTGGCAAACAAAATAAAGATTCCGTACAGGTCAGGTTAAATTCCATTTTTCAGCTTAAATTCCAAAATTTTATCTGTAATTAATTGAATTAAATTTTTATTTTTTTAATTAAGAAATTAAGATTTTAAAAAATTTCATTTTATCGAACTTAATTACATTTAAATGAATTAAAATGAGAATAAAACTTTTCAGAATTTTTATTATTAATTTAATTTCGGATTTTTGAGTGCTTCGCATTTCTTCAGAATTTCAGCTGCTAGACTGCAGATTAGTAAAATGGAGGCCTGGGATGTTTTAGATTTTAGATGTTTCTTTTTGAGCATCGTTGACGCTGCAGTTTTAATTGACGCTGTTTTTTGGAGGTTTTTCTTTTCTCAGATGTAGGGCGGCACCGAAAGTGGATCAAAGCACAAGTGAAAAATTCCAGAGATCCAATTTTAGATTAGCCTGCAGCGCTAAACAGTGCAGATTCATACTGGATTAAAATCACTCTACGATGAAGATCGCCAGACTGAAAAAATTACGATTCCAGATTAGTCTACATCACCGATATTGAGATCTTTCACAACTACCCGAGGCTCTGATTGCTGGTGAAGCTGTGGAGCATGGAGGAGCTTGAGAACATTAAAGCCGTCAGAACGGATCGACTCTGAAGTCCAACGCGTCATTGTTCCAAATAACAATCAGCTCTAGTGAGACATCTGGGGAGTTAGGAGATACAGACAAATGCTTGTGTTAACACAAAAAAGTTTCTGTGTGTGTGTGCATGTGTGTGTGTGTGCGTGCGTGTGTGTGTGTGTGTGTGCGTGCGTGTGTGTTTGGCTACTTTTGATTAAAAACAGACTTTTCCTGCAGGCTGAAGTGATTACCATTGATTGTGAGGTGAGAGTTTGCTAGTGGCGATGCAGTGAAATCAGCTTTAACACACACACACACACACACACACACACACTCTCACACACACACACACACACACACACACACACCTACACACACTCACACACACACACACACACACAGAAGCAGTGGTATCCTATCACGACCTGTGGGATACAACCCAGGTCCATAATTGGTGCTTTAATTATTGGGCCAGAGTTTATATTGCCTTGATATGCAAATGTGTCATTCATTTGTTGCCATGGCGCCTTATTTTCACTTCAGTCTGCTTGGTGTTGACAGATTTCACAGTCCAGGAGCAGAAAAGTGCATAATTTACAGATACCCTGCGACCGACCATTACATCTAATGTATCACTCTTTCAAATAAGTTCACATTTAGGAACCATCATGGCCTTCTTGATGTGACGGAGGATTGAACATCTTCTCTGTGGTATCTAGGCATCTATTGAATATATTGCACATATTAAAGTTTTAGAAACATCAACTGTTACTATAAGAGAAGCTTTATCCACTCTTTACTGAAGGAGTCACTCTTGAAATACAAGCTCATTACAATATGCAAAACCCCTCATTTCTTGATATTTTTCTCCAAAACATCCAGACCTTCTTGTATTTTAATGTATCATTGAGGAGCAGTTCTCCAGATCTTCCTGAAGGACAATGTTTCTGTCATGTTCAGTCCAGTCTCTGTACCTGAGCAGTTCTCCAGATCTTCCTGAAGGACAGTGTTGTTGTCTCTCATGTTCAGTCCAGTCTCTGTACCTGAGCAGTTCTCCAGATCTTCCTGAAGGACAGTGTTGTTGTCTCTCATGTTCAGTCCAGTCTCTGTACCTGAGCAGTTCTCCAGATCTTCCTGAAGGACAGTGTTGTTGTCTCTCATGTTCAGTCCAGTCTCTGTACCTGAGCAGTTCTCCAGATCTTCCTGAAGGACAGTGTTGTTGTCTCTCATGTTCAGTCCAGTCTCTGTACCTGAGCAGTTCTCCAGATCTTCCTGAAGGACAGTGTTGTTGTCTCTCATGTTCAGTCCAGTCTCTGTACCTGAGCAGTTCTCCAGATCTTCCTGAAGGACAGTGTTGTTGTCTCTCATGTTCAGTCCAGTCTCTGTACCTGAGCAGTTCTCCAGATCTTCCTGAAGGACAGTGTTGTTGTCTCTCATGTTCAGTCCAGTCTCTGTACCTGAGCAGTTTCAGTAGTGTGGGATCATCTCCACAGAGAAAACAAGGCAGCCAACGTCCAAAGAAGAGCTTTGGGATGTCCTTCAAGAACCCTGGAGAAGTGTTCCTGAAGACAACGTAAAGAAAGGAGCTGGTCTAAGAGAGTTAAGGCTGTGCTGAAGAGTAACGGTGGTGCTGGTGAATATTGACTTTAAAGCCGGTTAGAATGAAACTCTCTTCGTGTTTAGACTGGAGTTACATGTTTTTGTGTTCTGTGCACAAATCACTGAAGCTCTTTTTCTACATAATGTAAAGAAAGGAGAGGCGGCTCAAGACTTTTGCACAGTGCTGTATATGTTTGTACATATAAAATATAAATACAACATTTTCACGTCTCAGATGACTCCGATTTTATTTGGAACAGACAAAAATACGAGCATGCTGCTTAGAAGGTTTAGCAGGGCACTAGAGGAGGTTTGCATCATCAGATTTTCCTTATATTTATATTTCAATCCCATTTCTTCACAATTTGTTTAACATTACTTAAGATATGTGTGCCTTTTAATGAGATAAAGGAATATTGCTGTACTGGTTATGCAGTGCATTAGTGTAAATAACCATAGATTTAATATAGTGTTCCTGAAGGCTCTGTACTAGGACCGCTTCTTCTTGGAGGGCAGCGGTGGCCAAGTGTTTAGAGACAAGGACCCGTGACTGGAAGATCGCGGGTTTGAATCCCAGATCATTAGGTTTCCCTGAGGTACCCTCGAGCAAGGTACCGTCCCCATCACTGCTCCATGTGCAATGGAAATGGCTGGCCACTGGTGAAAAGTGGAAGCAGCATTTCGTTGTATTTCATTGTGTGCCGTGCCGTGTTTCAAAATGTCGAGTGCAGTCACTTTCACTTCACTTTCATTTTATATCAGCAAAGTGGGCATCAAGGAACAAAAATAGCTGGTTACAAAAAACGTTACATTTCTAAGAAGCTTGCAGGATATGATCTGATTTTGAATAGAGGAGCGGTTGGATGTGGAAGTGTTTACAGCGAGGTTGAATCGCCACATTGTATTAACTGTGAGCCGACACAGGCATCGGCATGGAGTGTGTGTGTAGTGGAGTGTTACATGCGGGGAGCTGCATGCTCCTTGTTGCTATGCAGCACAGGAACAAAGGACAATCCAGAAATGATCTTAAAGGAAAGAAGGACCAGCCAAGCCATTAACACACACTCATAGTGACGTCTGGTCTGTTGCAAACCTCAGGAAGATCATCACGAATGTTACTCTCCTTTCTGGAGACAAAAGTCTACAGCCTTGCTCTTCTTATTGACCTGGAATAGGGAGATTGGTATTCTTATTTCTTTTCAACCATCTCAGAAGATCCATAGATCCACCAGCAGATAGCAAGAGCTTTCTTTTGCACTTCATTTGCAACATTAAGTAATTAGAGCCCACTCCGGATAATGAACTATGCCAATGGTAATTCCCGTGCAGGCAGGAGGTTCTGGGTTCGAATCCTGGACCTGTAGGCTACCCTGAGGTACCCTGAGCAAGCTACCGTCCCCATCACTGCTCCTTGGGTACTGGATGTGGCTCCCACCTGCTGCATGGTGTGTATGGGTTAAATGCAGATGTATTTCATTGTGGTTCAGTGTGTGCTTCACAATGGCACATAGTCACTTTCACTTTCCCTTCAATGTAGGGCTAGGTGTCCGAGAGAGCCCAGTTGGCTTAAGAGGAGAGTCTTCCCTCTCGGCAAGATAGCCAGTCTGTTGATGGAACAGAATTGGTGGTTAGTGCCCAAGCCATTGGTGGGTTGGTTGCAATGGAATGTCACATGACTGTGAGGAGGCACCTGTTTGCCCTTTACTTCAAAGTCTTCAAAAAGTGGACCAACAAGGCCAATCCATGTGAGATCAGAAGAAGAAAATTATTTGCAAGTCATGAAGGAAGTGGTGGCCAAGTGGTTAAGGATTTGACCCCAAAATTGGAGGGCCAAACCCTGGAACAGCAGGTTGCCCTGAGGTACCCTTGAGCAAGGTACCGTCCCCATCTCTGCTCCCTGGGATGGATGTATGGCTGCCCACTGCTCCACTTGTATAGGTGTATGGGTTAAATGCAGAGGATAAATTAGCTTGTGCCTGATTCCGTGCTGTGGTGTGCCCATAGAGACAAATTGTCACTTTCACTTTCATATGTTAAATTCCACTGAACAGAGCACCTTTGTATTTGACCACCCAGTTTCTCAAGTGAGCAAAACTGTGGGATTGGGTTCTGTACAAAAAGTCCGAAAAAGTGAGTGTGAAAGAAATCAATGTCAGGATTTATGTCTCAAGGATTCATAGGTATGTTTATAGCCGAGGGAAATTCTGGCAGAGTTTCAGATAATAAAGCACCAAGCCAGCGAGCCTTCAAACCTGACCTTAACATCTCAAGCTGGTTTGTTGAAATCCGTCCAAACTAGCAATCACGAACAATGCAGAAAGCTTGTTTCTCCATGAAAAAATGGCTCTCAGTCTTCTCAGTATTAGAGATTTGCATGAACCAAACTGCTGGGAAGCTACGAAATGAAGTGGGGAGTTTTGGTGGTGAAATCCACCAAAAGTATCCTTGTTTATTAGACTTCCTAGAAATCCATGATCAGATCGGCTCATGCCTTTCCAGTTGGACCTTCATTCTAACTTCCCCCTTTCGTAAACACTCTCAGAGCTAAGTAACTCTTGCAGCCTGCAAACGCCTGAACCAACAGTGGTGCCTGAAATACGCAGTAGTCTTTCCAGCTTTTAGGATGACGAGTCTGCATCCTGGGTGAGCCCCGTTGTGGAGTAAATGATGTTTACAGGAGAACAGAAGTCATTCAGCTGGGACAAAACACCAAAGCACCTCTGTGAGTGCTGGACTCTCTTCATCTCCAGTATCCCAGGAGTGGCGGAAAATGAAGAGAAACAACATGAAATCGAATGGCGGCGAGAAGCAGCGGAGAGGGGCTAAATCAAGGGATGAGAGAGGAAGACGGGGGAGAAAAAACATGCATTTCTTTTTCTTTTTTTGCAAAGATGCAAAGGCCTGCGTCTCTTTTTCTCCGTGTTTCGGCTCTTCGAGGCCTTGGCTCTGCTTCTAACAATTGAGGCGCCAGTTGTAGCGCTGATGTGCTGCCGGGAAGCAGCGCGTTATGTCAGCGGTGTGTTGTGAGGACACTCTAACCCTCTCCAACCTCTGCAGAGTCAGAGACGGTACTTATCATAGAAGCACAGCAGCAGGAGCAGACAACAGAACCATTTGCCTAGCCATCTATGCATCCGAGCAGCTAGCTCCACAAGGAACTTCAAGAACCACTGCCTTTAGGGAAAGTGAAAGTGACTATGTGTCATCATGAAACACAGCACACAGTGAACAACAATGCATTTTCTGTATTTAACCCACACACTCTGCCCAACAGGGGACAGCTATGTCCATTGCCCAAAGAGCAGTCATGGGGACAGTACCTTGATCGAGGGCAACCTATTGGTCTGGGGTTTGAACTCATGACCTAAAGGCTCTTGAGAAGATTCATAAATGAACTGTCGAGTTATAGTTAGAGGAACAGCTGTGGTCTAGTGTTTAGGGACGAGGCCTCAGGATCAGAAGGTCATGGGCTTGAATCCCAGATCATTAGGCTGCCCTTGAGCAAGGAACAGTCCCCATCACTGCTACCCGGGCTCTGGATATGGCTGCCCACTGCTGTACGGTGGTGCGTGGTTGCATTTTGTTCGTTCTTCACAACGAAACTTTAAGTGATTTGAGAAGAGTGTAGAAAGGGAACACTCAAATAAGTAGAACATTAGCACTCCAGGATCAGGGCTTAGAACCACTGCCAATTTCCTCACACAATTGGTTCTGGGGGCTCACCGGACAATCCTCACCAGCGCCCAGCTCACCTGCACAGCGTATTTCATTCTTGAGTGTTTGGTGCAAATGTTTGGGGAGTTGAAATACAAATGATGTGGAGAGTTCCTGAGGAACGGCTGCCGGCAGGGTGTGAAATAAGAGGGGTCTCGAGAGATTGGCACTTGAGAAAAGCCTCCACTGAGAAATTTTGGCGCCAGGAACAAATCTTAAACCACGGAATTGCTTAGAGCAGATTACTGCAATGTGCACACTGGTAGAGTGATTATTAAAAAATTGCAATCATCACTCAACCAACCTCCCCCTCCATTGACTGAAAATTGAGCGATTGGCACACGACTAATCACTCAGCCGTGCTCTGTTTGCTGCTGACAGTTTCTATTGTACTGCCTGAGCCGCCTCTCATTTCTTTATATTTAGGGAATTACCTTCTCGGTGCAGAAATACTATTTTATGCCTGTCAGACTGTCTTATCTTTGGCAGATTGAGTTGATTAATTTAAATAAATGAGAACAAATGTTTTATTTCTCCAGGCTGCAATGTGTCTAGTGATACAGGGTTCTAGATAAAGAGGTTCCACCCACATAGCGTGCAGCCTCAGCAGTAAACAAATCACCTGATCATCTGGAATCATCTGCACCGGTTTCTTCACTGCTTCATGTCTTAAGTTAGACGCTTTGTTCTGCTTGAAGGTTCAGACGTAGATCACTGTGTGGATTAACCAACACAGAACCATCAAACTGCTCAGGTACAGAGACTGGACTGAACATGAGAGACAACAACACTGTCCTTCAGGAAGATCTGGAGAACTGCTCAAGTACAGAGACTGGACTGAACATGAGAGACGACAACACTGTCCTTCAGGAAGATCTGGAGAACTACCAGTGATAGTGATTCGCAACACAAAGTACAGCAAATAAAAAATAAAAAATCAGGAGATACAATTATAGCAACACATTTGGACCTTTTGACATTTACAGTTTACGTGCAGCTCAGTTTCACACACTTGATCAGATTGACGATGTGGCCTTTTGTATCCACAAAAAATAAATGGGTAAAAATTTTGAATGGATTAAAATACAATTTGGATATTTTCACCAAAATGAAGTTCCGCAAAATGCTCATTAAGCTGAATGGGATGTTTGCCAGCTGTTCACCAGTTAATTAAAAAGAAAGAACACATTTGTGGGTGTGGTCTGTGCAGGTCCTTTAGCACTGAAACTCACTTGTTTAATAGACTTAAGTTACTTAAAAAATAAGACATTTGTTAACATTTATTGCTGAACTTCTTTGAAATCTGAACCATTTTCTTATAATATTTTCTAAAATCTTTGTTGCTTTGTTAAAGTACTGAGACCGACTGCATTTTGATCCTTTATCTGTCCTTTTCATGTGCCAGAATTGGTAAAAAGGTGATGATTCTTGGTATTTGACTTGCTATGTTGGGCTAAACAGTGAAAAGTAAGGTTTAGGAGCACTGGCAGGCCAGTTTCCTTCCTTTGGCACAGGGTTCCTGGGACCTTCTGGCCACCTGCTTCAGATGTTGATTTTATTTCAGATTAACCATGAAGTGGTTAACATGTGTGGCTGTTGGTGGTCTAGTGTTAGGATACTCACCTACTGACCAAGAGGTTGCAGGTTCGAGTCCCACCTCCAGCACTACCATTATTGGGTTCCTGAGCAAAGCCCTGAACCCCAAATGTCTCCAGAGAGACTGTCCCTATAGTTAAGAAATGTAACTCGCTCTAATAAGAGTGTCTGCTGAATGCTGTAAATGTGGAGCAAGACCTTAACTTCTCCTTGAAACATAGCAGCACTGATCTTGTTTTCTTTATGAATCGGATGGGATTGTTAGAGCCAAATGAAGAAGATCAGTGAGGTCTTCACACCAAGAAGGACACCTGAATGTTGACTGTTCTTGGCAGCCATGTGATGTGATTGAGGGAAGTTTTGGGAGCGCTGCCTTGTATCATCCTATTAGTGTGCGACAGACTTTGAAACACACACTTCTGTCTTCTGTGAATTAAAACATTTAACATTTAAAAGTAGTTCCAGCTCACCATCTGTCCACAGAACGCAATCGGATTTGGTTTTCTCACTTATCTTTGGCAGACACTCCAGCAAACTGCTTAAGAGAAGTGCTTCATACTTTGTGTGACAACGTACCCAGGTGACAAACTGCATTTGAAAATGTTACCAGCATAAAAAACAAAGCATGAACATTACCGAAGGCATCAAAGATCTCTGCCAGACTTCCATCTTGATAGATTGAACCTTCCACCTTGTTAGAGTAGTGGACAGTGTCTCCGCCTGTCATGTGGAAGACATGGGTTCAGTTCCCCATTTACGTTTGGGACAGTGGTGGCCTAGTGCTTAAGGACGAAGGCCCAGGATTGCAAGGTCGTGTGTTCTAACACGAACCGCTAGGTAGTCCTGAGGTTCCCTTGATCAAAGTACCGTTCCCAACACTGCTCCCCGGGTGCTGCGCGGTGTGTGTGGGTTAAATACAAATGATGCTGTGCTCACAATGACAAGTAGTCACTTTCCTTTCAACCAAGCTGAGTGTGTCAGGCTTCTGTGTTTCGTGGGTGTGTTTCACAGGTCAGTGTGTCTTTGTTTACATCTGCCATGTGCTTTTGTTTTGGTTCTTGGCCCCGCCCTAGCCCTGCCCCTTCTCACCTGATTCCTGTTCATGTCTCCACCCTTTGCCCCAGGTGTCGTGTGTTTGGTCTTGTTATATAAACCTTTGTTTTTTTTTGGGGATGCGTGTTGTTCATGGTGCGCTCTCTGAAGTTGTCGCTCTTCTTGTAGCCATTGTTGCTTTGAAGCATGTAAATGTATTTAAGAGACAAGGACAGAATAATTATCTCCAAAAACACATGATAGGTCCTCTTAAAAAGTGGACCTTTTATTTGATTGATGTGGAAAAATTGTATAAAATAAAAGTTGAAAGGGAGGACAGCGGAGTGGTGAGGATGGAGGGAATAGAGGTGGTGGAGGAGTTTAAATACTCAGGGTGGACATTGAAACGGCGAGTGTGGAAGAGAGGAGAAGAGAGTGCAGGCAGGTTGGAATGGGTGGAGAAGAGTGACAGGAGTGATCTGTGGAGGATGGAGCTGCCAGGAAAGAGGAGAAGAGCAAGGACAATGAAGAGGTTTATGGACGTGGTGAGAGGACATGCAGGCGGTCGGTCTGAAACGAGAAGATGCAGAGGACAGGAAGAAATGGGTTTCGCTGCAGTTAATCATCCTTCTCTAACGGGATTGTTCAGAGAAGAACAGGAAAAATATTAATCTGATGTCATTTCCTGTTTGGGAAAAGGAAGACACTCTGTGAACTGAGGTGAGCACAGATTTGTAAATTTTTCAGAAGTAAAAAACTACCACTATATATATATATATATATATAACTTATTCGTGTACTGGTTAGTGGTTTGGGATGAGACCCCAGGATCGGAAGATTGTGGGTTCGAATCCCTTACTGGGTTAAATGGGTAAAACGCAGAGGTGTAATTTTGTTGTTTCACAATGAAAATAGTCACTTTCACTTTATTGATCTGCTCTGCTTAATGTGCTGCACTAAAGTGACCTTGAAATAAAGCAAACTGAAGCAAACATGGCCGTTTGAGGCAATTTGTCCTCATGGTTTTGAGGCGAGTTTTCTCAAGTTGCCTTGTTTGCATGAAGTTCATGAAAACCCTAAAGATCTTGGTCCAGCGTTGGACATGCAGACAGTGAACTCATGAAGAGAAACACCAGAACTAGGGTGCTGGTGGTCTAGTGGTAGGATACTTGTCTATGGCTCAAGAAGTCCCAGGTTCAAATCCTACCTCTAGCACTACCACCACTGGGTCCCTGGGCAAGACCCTTAACCCTGAGTGTCTCCAGGGGGACTGTCCCTGTAATCAGGACATGGAAGACACTCTGGATAAGAGCGTCTGCTAAATGCTGCAAATGTAAAGGGCCGTGATGTCGCTTGACCTCTGAGATCAAACAAATAGTTCCGTAATTGGGGTTTTTTTATTTTTTGTTTTTAACCTGAACGGAACTGAACCATTGATCAACAACTACATTTCATTGAGACTTTGATTTAAATAAATAACATATGAATCTTATTCTTCTTCTTTTTCTTTCGGCTGCTCCCGTTTAGGGGTCACCACAGCGGATCAACTGTCTCCATTTCTTCCTGTCTTTTGCATCTTCCTGCTTCAACCCGACCACCTGCATGTCCTCTCTCACCACGTCCATAAACCTCCTCTTTGGTCTTCCTCTTCTCCTCTTTCCTGGCAGCTCCATCTTCAACATCCTCCTTCCAATATAATCATCATCTCTCCTCTGGACATGGCCAAACCAACGCAACCTTGCTTCTCTAACTTTGTCTCCAAGACGTCTAACCTGAGCTGTCCCTCTAATATACTCATTTCTAATCCTGTCCATCCTCGTCACACCCAACGAAAATCTCAGCATCTTTAACTCTGACACCTCCAGCTCCGCGTCCTGCCTTTTCGTCAGTGCCACCGTCTCCAACCCATACAACATAGCTGGTCTCACTACTGTCCTGTAAACCTTCCCTTTTACTCTAGCTGGTACGCGTCTGTCACAAATCACTCCAGCCACTCTTCTCCACCCATTCCAACCAGCCTGCACTCTCTTCTTCACCTCTCTTCCACACTCGCCGTTACACTGAAACTGTTGATCCCAAGTATTTAAACTCCACCTTTGTTACCTCCACTCCCTGCATCCTAACCACTCCACTTTCCTCCCTTTCATTCACACTCATGTATTCTGTCTTTGCCCTATTCACTTTCATTCCTCTCCTCTCCAGAGCATATCTCCATTTCTCCAGGTTCTCCTCAAGCTGCTCCCTACTCTCACTACAGATCACAATATCATCAGCAAACATCATCGTCCACGGAGACTCCTGTCTAACCTCGTCCGTCAACCTGTTCATTACTACTACAAGAATGGGCTCAGTGCTGATCCTTGATGTAATCCAACCTCTACTTTTAAATGCATCCGTCACTCCCACTGCAGATCTCACCACTGTTACACTGCCCTCATACATATCCTGAACTACTCTCACATACTTCTCTGTAACACCAGACTTCCTCATACAAAACCACAACTCCTCTCTAGGCACCCTGTCATATGCTTTCTCCAAATCCACAAAGGCACAATGCAGCTCCTTCTGACCTTCTCTGTACTTCTCCATCAACACCCTCAGAGCAAACATTGCATCTGTGGTGCACTTTCTCGGCATAAAACCATACTGCTGTTCACTGATCCTCACCTCTTTTCTTAACCGAGCTTCCACTACTCTTTCCCATAACTTCATGGTGTGGCTGATCAACTTTATCCCTCTATAGTTACTACAGCTCTGTGCATCACCCTTATTCTTGAAGATCGGTACCAGTACACTTCGTCTCCACTCCTCAGGCATCTTCTCACTTGCCAAGATTGTGTTAAACAATCTGGTCAGAAACTCAACTGCCATCTCCCCTAAACATCTCCATGCTTCCACTGGTATGTCATCTGGTCCAACAGCCTTTCCATTCTTCATCCTCTTCATCGCTGCCCTTACTTCCATCTTGTTTATTTGCTGCACTTCCTGGTGAACTCTTCTCACATCATCCAGTCTTCTCGCTCTCACATTTTCTTCATTCATCAGCTCCTCAAAGTATTCCTTCCATCTGCTCAACACGCTCTGTTCACCTGTGAGTACGTTACCATTTCTATCTTTAATCGCTCTGACCTGTAGCACATCTTTCCCAGATCTGTCTCTCTGTCTAGCCAATCGGTAAAGGTCCTTTTCTCCCTCCTTACTGTCCAACCTCTCATACAATTCACCAAACACCTGATCTTTGGCCTTCACCACTGCTTTCTTCGCCCTGCGGTTCATCTCCTTGTACACCTGTCTACTTCTTTCATCTCTCTGTATGTCCCATGTCTTCTTTGCATCCCTCTTCTTTTGAATACACTCCTGGACTTCTTGGTTCCACTACCAGGTCTCCTTATCCTCTTTCTTCCTTCCGGATGTCACACCAAGTACATTTCTAGCCGTCTGCCTGATCACTTCTGCAGTAGTTTCCCAGCAATCCGGAAGCTCTTCAACACCTCCCAGTGCCCGTGTTAACTCCTGCCTGAAATCCACCTTACAGTCCTCCTCCTTCAGCTTCCACCACTTGAGCCTCGACTCTGCCCTCACTTTCCTCCTCTTCTTGAACTCCAAGGTCATCCTACAGACCACCATCCTATGCTGTTTAGCTACACTCTCCCCTGTCACTACTTTGCAGTCTCTGATCTGTTTCAGACTGACCCTCCTGCAAAGAATATAATCCACCTGTGAGCATCTTCCTCCACTCTTATACGTCACCCTGTGCTCCTCCCTCTTCAAATAAGTATTAACTACAGCCATTTCCATCCTCTTTGCAAAATCAACAACCATCTGACCTTCAGCATTCCTCTCCTTGACACCATGCCTACCCATCACCTCCTCATCACCTCTGTTCCCTTCACCAACATGACCATTAAAATCTGCACCAATCATCACTCTCTCTCCCCTGGGTACACACTCTATCACTTCATCTAACTCACTCCAGAATTTTTCCTTCTCTTTCATCTTACAACCAACTTGTGGAGCATAAGCACTAACAACATTCATTATCACACCTTCAACTTCCAGCTTCAAACTCATCACCCTCCCTGACACCCTCTTCACTTCCAAAACACTCTCCACATACTCTTCCTTCAGGATAACACCTACTCCATTCCTCCTTCTACCCACACCATGGTAGAACAGTTTAAACCCCCCTCCAATACACCTGGCCTTACTACCCTTCCATCTAGTCTCTCACTCACAGAATATCAACCTTCCTTCTCTCCATCATATCAGCTAATTCTCTACCTTTACCAGTCATGCTGCCAACATTCAAAGTCCCTACCCTCACTTCCACTCTCCTCTCCTTCTTTCTCTCCTTCTCCCTCTGGACATGCCTTCCTCCTCTTCTTCTTCTTCTTTGGCCAACAGTAGTCCAATTTCCACCAGCACCCTGTAGGCTAACAGCACTGATGGCGGTCGTTGTTAACCCGGGCCTCGACCGATCCGGTATGGAATTCTGTATCGTTGTCCGCATATTGATTTGGCAAAGTTTTACACCGGATGCCCTTCCTGACGTAATCCTCCCCATTTACCCGGTACTGGGACTGGCACGAAGAAATACACTGGCTTGTGCATCCCTAGTGGCTGGGTTAAATAAATAACATATGAATAGATTGTCTTTATTTGGTGCAAAATTCACTTTTAATGGACGTCTCACCCCAAATAGTGTGAAAATGAAACTAATGATGGGGGCAAATCACAATTGTGCAATTGGCATTTAAATGTAATGAATTATACTTATAATTAAAAAATATAATTATAATATAATTCAGTGTTAAATGTGCTGAATTCTAATGTGACATGTCCTCTCACCTACTTTGTGTGATCAGAGCAAATTGTGGCCAAAATACCTTGACCTGTGGTTTCTACGGAGTCCCTCAAACCTCTTTGTTTATGGCGCACGGGTTGAATTAACAAAACCATTTTTTTTTTTTTTTTTTTTTTGGATGATCATTCTTTGGAGTGACGGATTAACTTCAAATTCCTCTGGAAGTTCATTCTTCCTAGCAGCATGTGGCACAACATCATCACAGCTGAGATGAATGCCGATGAAAAGGAGATGTAGACGATGGCGGAAAGTCAAGCAAGACTCTCAGATCTCGTTTCTGATAATTTGCTAATCATTTGCTCCTAATTTGCTGCAGCTGGCGTAGAACTTAATCAGATAATAAATCTGAGGATATGCAAGCTTTTTGCAGTTTTTGTTGATTGAGCTGTCGGAAAGTTGGTGTCACACTTCAAACCTTCATCGGAACATTTTCATGACATGGTGCTTCTTCTAAACTCAAGAGTTTTTAAACTTGTTCAAACGTTGATGTGACTGGTGCAGTTTCATATGATGGAGTGTCACTTCTTAAATGTTCATTGGTGGTCCATCTCAAGATAGAGGAGATGCCCACTGCTGGTGGTATCATGTGCTGTTGTGTGACTGAGCCTGTAGTTGTTCATTAAAAGGTTTGAAGATGATCTCAGAGTTTTATGTAGAAAATAGACTTTAGTAGTAAAAGATTTAAGTTCTTAACTTCTAAGGTGAAGCTAGAGCCACATCACAGTCCTGATATTTCTAGTATTTCACCATAAAAAAATCTTGTTTTTATGCAGTTTAATGTCAAATTTTTGTATAATTTCTTGCTTAGTGTTTTCAGAATGAAGACAGGAGTCTTTAACGGAGTCTCTGCTTTAATGGATCTACTGCATTGACTCTGACTTTCACCAGAACAATAAGCTACAAAGAACAAGAGCTGAAAGGCAAGAACAGTTGCAGCTGATCTTTTAATTGGTTCACACTTTGGTTCTATGAGCGGGCAGCACTGGAGCAGCATTGTCCTAGTGTACTAAGCCTCCGGATTGGACGGTCATGGGTTTGAATCAATATGAGTAGGCTGCCTTGAGCTGCCCTTGTGCAAGGTACCGTCCCAGTCACTGCTCCACGGGCCCTGAATATGTCTGCTGCCTGCTGGACAGTGTGTGGGTGTGTATGGTTGTTTCACAAAGACAGAAAAAAAATCACTTTTTTATATTGTGGTTGTCGAGTAGATCTGACCAGGAATTTTGGAGGGAAAAGTTACGTAATTCCATGATTTCACAAACCCAGAGACGGCACTGTCCTCCTTAACCGTCAGAGAAAGCAGGACTAGAAAACTGTCTTTTATTAATGCTTTCTGACTGTTCTTTGGTGCATAAAGGCTTAATGTCAGGCGTGAAAGCTGTAGGACATGGGCCCTTTAACAGCCGCTGGATTCCCAGGTTAATACGAGGGGGCCACGCCCAGCAGGAAAGGTAAAGCATCATTTGTCATCCACTTTCCTCCGACTGCGCCGTACTCTGTGTCAAAGCATTGAAGTACAGCCATTAATCAGCCTATTACTTCCATCCATCTCTGAACAGTACAATTAAGTACTTCTATTAGGTTAATTGACTTGGATTAAGTGACAACTGGCCACCAATATGCTTCTGATTCACCGAGTGGAAAAAATGTATGCAATTCAGCACTAATTACTTCAGCTGAGCCACCTCAATCCTTTAATATTTTGGGCTAATTAACACTTAGAAACCCAGTTGTTTATTATATTGCATATCAATCAAGTCTGATGTCAAACATGATCAAAAACACACAACAGCAAACAACACAACAATTATTTGCTCATCAGATCATTCAGAGTGGAAAGTGAGAATTAACAGCAAATGCTTTTTTTAGGCAATTCAATCTCTAAAAAAAAATTCGATATGTAATGGATTTAACAATTTTTCTTAGAACTTCTCCTGATTTTAATTTTTTTTTTGGGGGGGGGGGTGTATTTTGCTTCCTAATCTGTACAATATTGTATAACAATTAAAATTATAATAGCTAAATAAATCACAAACATTTCATCAGTTACATTTTCGCTCTGTCACTCAAACAGAAAACTGCTTGAAATCCATCCATCCATCCACCCATTGTAGATGTATTAAACCTTAAAGTTCTATGGCAGAAAGAGAATTGGAGCCAATTATGGCAAACAAAGAGCAAAAGTGGAGAAACACCCTGGGCAGGTCACCAGTCCAACACAGAACACACACACACACACACACACACACACGGCTCATCAACCTTAGCTGACTAGTTCAGTGGAGGTTCTTTGTGGGGACAGGGACGTTACAGACTGTTCTGTGCTGTCCGAGGGTTTAATCTACTCTGTTAAAAATCTTTAAGACACAAAGTTCTTCATCCATCTCTCCGACTGGAAAAACTGATTCAGCTCTTTCTGTCTCCGTCCTGCTCTAAATGGAGGGTTTGATGTTCCAGCTCCACTTCAAACAGAACCTCGGCCTCCTCTCCCCTCACCACATGTTCTCTCCAGGCAGCCGAGTATCATCTTTACCTTCTTTAACCGTTTACTGGAGGGAGGGAGGGGAAAAGTATGAAGGAAAACAGAGGGATAAAGGAAAAGGGGAAATAGTGAGACAATCTGAAGACGACAGGACATTTGAAAAAGAATGGAGAGAACAGGAGAAGGATAGAGGTCCAAAGAGAAGAACAAAATAGTGAGGGAGGAGAGTGCGAAAAGAAGAGAGAAAAGGAGAAACCTGGAACAAATAAGAGTCAGAGCAAAAGACTGGAAGATCAAATAAGGGAGAGGAAGGAAAGGGGTGAGAGAGAGAGAGAGAGGGATGAAAAGCATAAACAGAAAACGACAGGTAGATGGGGAAACTGGGAGACAATCAGGTGTGAAGAGTTTCAGAAAGACACTGAGTGAGAACAAGAAACAGAGATCAAAATAATGAAAGAGAGAAAGAGAGAGCCTGACTGAAGGGGTGAGAGAGGGAAAAGAGAAAGAAACTGAGACAGGGAGCAGTAAAGAGTGAAAGCAAGACCAATTGATAGATTAAAAAAAGAAAGACAGCGCGAAGCTGATAGAAAAGGAAGAGAAGAAAAGAGGGAGAGAAAGGGAATACCTGGGAGACTGAAAGAGCTGAAAAGAGGCTCAAATTGACAAAGAGGAAGAAAAGAGGAAGAGACTTATGAGAAATATAGAGACATCAAAACAGTGAAAGCAAGAGAGAGAAAGTGAGAAAGAGAGAGCGAGAGATGAGCTTTAGGAAGAGAGAGGGAGTTATGAGACAAGCTTAGTCACAAAAAAAAAGAAGACTGAGTCTCTTGGGCCGACTCGAATGTTTATTTGGGATCTCGGACGTGCCTCTCAGCGCCAAAAGCCCGTCAGGAAACGGGCCAGACGGGTTCTCAGGCCTGCTTGGTGACCTCCGGTGACCCCCGGCTCATTCCTCCAAGAAGCCGCTGTGAAATCCCTACAGTCTGGCGAGTGCAAGATGATAGCTCAGCTTTTTTTTTCCTTTACCTTTATGGCAGCTGTGGCCACTCTTATCTGAAAGAGGGGTTTAGTATCTGGTTAATGGGCTGCCAAGCTGCTGTTTGACCCTTTCAGGAGCTCCTGCCGTGCCAGCGGACAGAAACCCTACTGATGCCACCCAACGTTAATGCCTACTGATGAGGCACGAATACACACGTCATCCAGCCTAAAG
Source organism: Hepsetus odoe (assembly GCA_017165825.1). Lineage (NCBI taxonomy): Eukaryota > Metazoa > Chordata > Actinopteri > Characiformes > Hepsetidae > Hepsetus > Hepsetus odoe. The sequence continues at coordinate 1,710,776 of CM029380.1, read as the reverse complement.
AAACGGCCTGAGATCCAACCTACCAGAGCTTTATGTACCGAGCAGCATTAAGTGAAGATCAGGGGACTTTGTGTCTCGTTAAAACTCGTATCGAATAAAACATCACATCATGTTTATCCTTCTGCTCCTTCTGCGGTGGCCTAGTGGTTTTCCTTTAGGGCATTGGTGGCCTAGGGTTTATGGACTAAGTTGCAGGATCAGAAGGTCGTGGGTCTGAGTTACCTTTGAGCAAGGTACTGTCCCCATCACTGCTCTCTGGGCGCTTTAAACAGCTGCCCCTTGCTGCATGGTGTGTGTATGGATGGAAGTTGTGTGCTTTGCTGTTTCACCATGACAGTCACTTTCACTTCATTTTAGCGCAGGTCTAGCGGTTAGGGACTAGCAACATGACTGGAAGGTTGTGGGCTGTGAGTCCCAGACCGGTAGGTTCCCTTGAGTGAGGTACCGTCACCATCACTGCTCCCCGGGTGCTGGATATGGCTGCCCAGTTCTGCACGGTGTGTGGGTTAAAAACAAGCGCTGTGCTTTACAATGACAAATAGTCACTTTCACTTTCAAATGTTCCATATTTTTTTTTACAGAACTTTGAAAGCTGATCTTCACTACTAGGAGTTTCCGAAAACCTCCATTCGTCACAATGTCCATAGAGTTGAGTATAATTTCACTCTTTCACAAACTTGTTGACGCCACTTTTACCTTCATCTCGAAAGCTGGGCGACAATATTTCAATAGATATCCTTTAAAAGAAGCTTCCCTGAGAATCAAAGTGTGAGGCTGCAGGAGGGAATCCTTATTCGGAGAAGAATAAACTGAAGGAAAAGGCATAATTAACTTTAAGGAATGTGATAAATGATACAGCGTGATGAACGATGTGGACTCTTTTAATCCCCAGAATCAAAGCGTTTGAATCCATCACACTGAGTAGGAAAAGCCTACAAAGATCAATCATACACCAAATGGGGGCTGCATGAAGATGAAAAAAAAATCGTATGAAACGGAGATAAGAATTTTCCAGCAGACAAACACACATTAATACACATGCGAGAGCTTTATTGCCGGCCAGGGAGCAGAATAGAACGGAAAACTAGGAAAGAGATCACTTGAGAGCAAATATGATAATTGCAAGCATGTGGCAGACATTAAAGGGGCTTGCATGACTGAGTTGGGACTGCTGTTCTATTTGCTCTTGACCTAATACCTACAATCAGCCTGGGGCAATAAATCTGCCCCGGAGAGTAGAGGGTGCCGTTACTGTTCACGCATTAGACAGTGAACTCGTTTGCATCCATTTGCAAGAGAAGGAATTTGAGGTTGAGCATCTCACCAAGTCTGGAGTCTCAGAGTTACAGTTGTGGCCTGCAGTTTTGAGAATGACACGAATGTTCATTTTCACAAAGTTTGCTGCTTCCTTTTTAATGATGGTAACCATGGTTACCTGCATCGAAACACATCCCATCATTGCTTTACACAAAAAGGGCTTCACAGGTAAGAATACTGCTGCTGGTAGGTTTGCACGATCATCAAGGACGACCAAGAAAGTCAACAGGTCCAACCAGAAGTTGATTCCGCTGCAGGATAAGGGCACCAACGGTGCAGAACTTGCTCAGGAATGGCAGCAGGCAAGGTGTGAGTGTATCTGCACCTGCAGTGAGGTGAAGACTTTTGGAGGATGGCCTGGTGTCAAGAAGGACAGCAAAGAAGCCACTTCTCTCCAAGAAAATCATCAGGGACCGACTGATCTTCTACAAAAATGGTACAGGGCTTGGACTGCTGAGGACTGGGGTGAAATCATTTTCTCTGATGCCCCTTTCTGATTGTTTGGGGCATCCGGAGAAAAGATTGTCCTGAGAAGAAAAGGTGAGCTCTCCATCACTCCTGTGCCACCAGTAAAGCATCCTGAGAACATTCATGTGTGGAGCTTCTCAGCCAAGGGTGTGGCTCACTCACAATTTTGTGGAACCTGAATGAGAAATGGAACCAAAACATCCTCCAAGAGCAACATTTCCCAAACATCTAAGAACAGTTTGGTGAAGAACAATGCGAGTCTTGGGGAACAAAACAGCTCAATTTTGGGTCCATGTCCAGGAAACTCCCCAGCCCTTAATCCCCTTGAGAACTTGTGGTCAATCCTCAAGAGGATGGTGGACAAACAAAAACCCACAAATTCTGAAAAACTCCAAGCATTGAAAATGCAGGAATGGGCTCCACCACTCAGGATTTGGCCCAGAAGTTGATTGACAGCATGCCAGGAAGAATTGCAGAGATCTTGAACAATAAAATCCAAACTTTGTAAAAACCAATACCTGTCAGTCTAAAAACTTTTGGCCATGACTGTAAAGTACAGAGATTTATGCACTTATTGCTGCAGCTTCAAGTATCCTTCGACTTTATTTTATTTATTTTTTTATTACCAAGTTTAGGCATCTCGTTCTTTTCAGCCACCAGACACTATAACCCCTCCATCATTCTCTCACCATCTGAATAAGTTGTTCTCTTTCTCTCTTTACTTTTCTCCGTCTCTCACCCAGAAAAGAGCAATGTTTTTTTTGTATACTGCTATACTGATTCCAATAACGGGCAACAATGTTTCCCTGCATGCGCAACTATCGTTCAATTACTTTAAAAAACATCAAGCTCTAAAGTTTTTTTCATGAGAGATTCCATTTTTCCAATATTCAACATCTGATGTCCATTGATGTGTGTTCCATTAATTTTGTTTCTAATTCACGTTGTTACGTTCGTCTACCAAAGTGAAAGTGACTATTTGTCATTGTGAAACACAGCAGTCAGTGAACCACAACCAAATACATCCTCTGTGTTTAAGCCACACGCATCATCCAGCAGGGGGCAGGCATATCCAGCACCCGGGGAGCAGTGATGGGGGCGGTACCTTGCTCTACGGGTCCGGGGATCGAACCCAAAACCTTCCGATCCTGGAAGCTAGTCCCTGAGCACAACGCTGCCCGTGGATCGTGGATCTGTCTGTCTGTGCAGTAACACAAGCAGTTTCCCTCGTGATCAATAACGTTTTCTGATTCTGATTTCACAACTGATTCACATTCAAGTCGTCGACACCTTGATTATAAGCTGATGAGTTTAATCAGGTGTGGCAAATCAGAGCGAGGTACTGTCTGTCCAGGAGCAGAACTGAGACACGGATGATGAACAGTGAATAAGATGTAGAAACGAATTGAATCTTCAGATGAAGCAAACTGAAAAACTGGATGTGGTCCTGTTTCAGAAATCGACTGACTGAACTGGTCTGAAAACATTAGTTTGAGCTGAATAGTTTCTGATTTGTCATTCCAGCTTTTTTAGACCTTTTATAGATCTGTATGTAGTGCTGTTCAAAAGTCTTGACCCCTCATATCTTCATATTTTCCTTCCAAAGAGCCAGATGTCCTCGGCTCTATAATATGCTGTTGAGGGACAGTGTTGTTGTCTCTCATTTTCAGTCTCTGTACCTGAGCAGTTCTCCAGATCTTCCTGAAGGACAGTGGTGTTGTCTCTCATGTTCAGTCCAGTCTCTGTACCTGAGCAGTTTCAGGGACAGTATGGGATCATCTCCAGCTTCGGGATGTCCTTCAAGAAGCCTGGAGAAGTGTTCCTCAACTTAAAGAAAGGAGCTGGTCTAAGAGAGTTGAGGCTGTGCTGAAGAATAACAGTGCTGGTGGTGAATATTGACTTTAAAACTGTTTAGAATGAAACTCTCTGTGTTTCGACTGGAGTTACAGGTGTTTGTACACAAATCACTGACCTACTGTCTCACTTTCACACAGAATATGAAGAAATGGCTCATAACTTTTGAACCTTCACGTCTACGCTTGGCCCAGAGAGAAGCAGCTTTTCAGCTTGTTGTTGTTGTTGTTGTTGTTTGTAAACTCGTAAACAGACAGTATTTCACTTTAATGCCGTCCATCATGGAGGCTGCGACTGCAGTTTGTGACTTTATATTTTTACAGAGTTTTTTTACAGAGTTTGTGATGCTTTTCCACCAGAAATCACACAGCTCCCCGCACCAAAATCCCAGAACGACCCAAACACCATCGTTCTGGCTTCCACGTTTCCGTATTTCGACCCATTAGACAGCAGTGATGCAAACAGGACTGGAAGCAGAGATTTCCTGTATTAGCAGGCAGGACCACGCCGGTGCGGCTTTCTTCATTAAAAGTGGAAAAGACCTCTTTCAGCTGTGTGGCTCAGTTCCTGGCACCAGTGGAAAAGCCCCATTAGACTTTAAATGAAGAGCATAAAGATGACGCCTTATTTGGTTCTCCATTCGAACCATTTATTTCACATTACCGCTGATGGATTAGGTTTCGATGAGCACGTATTTGCGGGATTATTATTTTACTCGATACTTTCTTGCTGCTGATGGATCGGCCACTGTTGGGGCTGCAGAAAGGAGCTACAGCTCTTTACTACTGTTCTGCTTACTGTTTAGAATTCACAGTGACATTTAAACAGTGAAGCAGAGAAAATCAACCGATTCTCACATCCCTGGATGGAAGGATAGCAGAGAGGAACGAAGAGCATCTCGGCACAGCATGCAGAGTAACTCAGTCCAGCCCAGCGCCAGGAATCGGCTGTAAACCCCAACACTGGAGGAGAAACAGAGGGAGCCACACACACACAAACAAGAAAGTGGACTACACTTCACCTCACACACACACACACACACACACTCACTCACTCAGAGGCATGAGAGTGTACCATATACTATAATCCTGCAGAATCCCTGACTTTGTGCAAGTGTTCCTAGAAGAACTGATGCTGGTTTGAAGGTAAAAGGTAGTAACACCAAATATTGATCTGATTTAGATTTTTCTTTTGTTCGCTCACTTAGCATTTTGTAAATTGATCAAAATAAACAATCATTATTCATATTTCTGAAAGCGTTCTTTGTTTACAGCATTTTTTCACACCTGCCTCAAACTTTTGCACAGTACTGTGTGTGTGTGTGTGTGTGTGTGTGTGTGTGTGTGTGTGTGTAATATGAGTGAGAGAGAGAGTATTTAATTTAATTGCTCTTGTGTTTGTTTTTGTCTGCTGCCTCTTGTTGACCGAAGGCAGATAGGAAGTAAGGTCATACTGCTGAGTCGGCTCTCCAGCATCCTTAATCTTACTCTCTCTCTCTCTCTCTCTCTCTCTCTCTCTCTCTCTCTCTCTCTCTCTCGCTCTCTCTCGCTCTCTCTCGCTCTCTCTCTCTGTCTGTGTTTTAAGTAAAAACCTTTCCACACAATGTGAGGAGAATTCAGAGTCTTGGGACGAAACATCTGTGAAGCTTTAAGAAAACCTTCTTATCAGTGGAGCTCATCAAACAAGGTTTGGGTTTTCAGGAAGGATGAAGAAAAGACTGATGGGAAAATGTTATGTGCTGTGAGGAGTCCAGGCTGACCCTGTTAGAGCATCAGTGTGAGAAAAGAGGGGATAAGTGAAGCACCCACCATGCCTTGTGACCAGACCAGCCTGTAGGGGGCAGTGTTATGGGCCAGATGACCACAGCTGACCTGAAAATACTGAATGACCAGAATGATCCATTTGTTTTTCTTCCCTGATGGCATGATATTCCAGGATGATGATACCAGAATACACTGGGCTCAGATTGTGGAGAGCGGTTCAAAGAGCAGAGCTATGGGTTGATTCTCCACCAGAGGCCAAACCTTCAAAGTCCTTTTTAGCCAGGAGACACTGGCCACATAGACATGGATCATAATTTGGGCTTTCCCAGGATGTTTGCTGTTGATTATTTCTCCATGGCATCAGTTTTCCAAATGAATGCACTGATTTATGCAAAATATCTACAAAACTGTGACCTTGGCGTTTCCTGCTGGCTCACCTCCTTCATGCCTGATGTGTTTTCTGATGGAGCTGCTTTCATGGATTTCAGTCATTATCATAATCACCAAATCAAATGAATGCAAGTTCTCCTCTCTGATTTTCATTCCATCACGAGTGAAGGAGGCAGGAGACACCAGACGCCCAAATGAAGGCTTCTTTGATGGTCCTTGCAGTCTGCAAAAAATCATGGAGTCTCAGCATCAGATTAAACGCCACGGTGCTTGAGGTGCACAGAACTGCGTGTCCTGATGTTGCTGCTTTTTGTGGGCATGAAATGAGGCGAGAGGGTGTCTTCAGAAAGAGACAGACCTTGAGCTCCACTAAAGGGGTGGAGGAGGAGCATCCTGAGTGGCCTTGTCCTCAAGACCCTGTTAGTTCAGTCCCTGGCGATGTCGTCTTTGGCCTGAGAGAGACTCGGAGAGCATAACTGTCCTTTTTCTCTGAGCTGGTTGGTCCCCCATCCATCGTCCACCCCCCTTACCCCCCATCCATCGCTTCTTCATGCCCTCAACAACCCCCATCAGAGTGAAGCTAGCCGAGCGAGTTGAGTGTCTCTGACAAGGTCAGCTCAGATTACTTTGAAAAGTAATCAGATTACTGAACACAAATTACTTGCCAATTTCTGTAATTAGTGATGTAATCCACTGGATTACAAAAAAATGTGATCTAATGATACTTTTGGATTAGTCTAGGTCACTGTTAAATAACCCAAAATAATCCGACAGATATTTTAGGCTATTAATACTATTTGAAATCAATTATGTAAAAAAAAAAAATGCAGCTTTTTCTAAAAAATTCTTTATTCTACAAAACAATGCTAAATTTAAAAAATCCCCTTTAACCAAAGCTATAAACATTTGAATGTAAATGTGTATATATATTTTACATATATATAAATTTTCTGATTAGAGTTGCTCATGTTTTATACTGTGATTGCAGAACACTCTCTCTCACTCATTTTCTGAACTGCTTGTCCTAATTAGGATCGAGGCTGTGCTGAAGTCTGTCCCAGCTCTCACAGGGCAAAAGGCGGGGACACCCTGGACAGGTCACCAGTCCATCACAGGGCAAACACACAGACAAACACACTCACACCTAGGGGGACAATTTAGTATCTCCAGTCCAGCTGTCCACTTGGTGCAGGTCTTTGGACGGTGGGAGGAAACTGGAGCTCCTGGAGGAAATGCACACAGACATGGGGAGAACATGTCCACATAGAAAGCACCTGGACTGTCCCACCTGGGAATTAAGCCCAAGTCCTTCTTGCTGAGAAGTGACAGGACAACACCTGCTTGTCCAGTCTCTGGTCATCTCCAGACTGGACACTGGGACTCTCTTCTGGCATGTTTTCCACTGAAGGCATCTTAACGCTTGCTTTCAAGGCTAAAAACATTCCTCTTGTCTCTTCTTGTCCTCTCAGAACATCAAGCACCGCGTGTCTTGAGCCTCCTGACCTTAAGAGATGAGGAAGGCATGAATTGAGACTCTTCAGTCCCGACTTCTCAACTTCTCGTGGTCAGACCTGCTGAGTCTCTTTGTGGTCTGAAGACCCAACGGTTTGAGGAGGTGACTACACTTTCTTCTCTTCTATCTAAACAAAAAAACAACAACCTTGAAAGTAAACTCTGATTTTAAGTGTGCTGGTGTAGAAAATTCCTCCTTCAGCTAATGAACAGTTATTTATTTTTACTGGGGTTATAAGAATGAAGAAAGTGAAAGTGACTGTGTCCTCACGGAGTGAACCACAACGAAATGCATTCTCTCAATTTAACCCACATGCACCGTCCAGCAGGGGGCAGACGTATCTAGCACCCAGGGGCAGTGATGGGGACGGTTCTTTGACAAGGGCGCGTCAGGACCACCTTCTGGTCTGGGCTGGGATTCAAACCCACGACCTTCAGATCCCGGGCCCGCGTCCCAAACCGCTAGGTTCGGTTCTCTGCTCTGGAGAAGAGCGTCTGCTAAATGCTACAAATATAAGGAACTGATTATAATTTTATTTTTATTTGTAAGCCCTCTGCTTTTAAACTCGTGTCACAGTTTTGTTGCAGTGGAAATTTTCCAGAAAGACTCTTGCATTCATTCCGTATGACTCGGCTGGGGTTATAATGGCACTCATACAAAGCTGCCCCTTAAGTTTGGATCCGAAACAGTTTTCCTTTTGACAAAGCGACTGCTTTTGAGGAGTGATCTGGAATCTATCAGGCCAGACCAGTACTGATGTTCGGTGAAGAGTCCAGGCTTGCATGCTTGAGTAATCTACCCTTTCCCATCATCCATCACTGTGACATTACCAACATGCGACGGCAGGCACAAGTCACAAGCCACCAACCACAGAGAGAGTGAGCGAGAGAGAGAGAGAGTGAGCGAGAGAGAGAGAGAGAGAGAGAGAAGGTTTTCTTATTACAGAAACAGTGCCTTGGGTGGAAAGACAGATCCTGCCTGTACGGATGGAGTGATGCAGTGAAGAGATGCAGCCTGAGAGCTTCTTTAATGATGAATGTTTGGAGCCCTGCAGGTGCGTCGTGGTTCCGACACTTTCAGAGGCGTTAAATAGTAAACACTGACTAGCAGCATTTCCCTGCAGAACATCTGTCAGGTGAACATCTCTCTGCGTTTTACTGAGAATATAACACTTCAGCTCATCCAGAGAAGAAGAGATCTGCAGAAATGACCTGAAATAACCAGCACACACTATAAATCATTCAGGATCGGCTGTGAATGATTCAGCGTCCGTGCTGAATTGTTCAGGGTCTACTGTGAAGTATTCCATACCCAGAATCAGACCATCAGAACAACATGAGGGAAATGGCCTGAATCCCTTATTCTGTGTTCAGAATCTATTAGGAATTATTCCGAATCCACTATGAATATTTCAGGGTCCACCATGGACTCAACAATCAGAATCAGAAAAGGTTTATATAATATTTATATAATATTAAAAAAAGAGAACTTGCCCGTAATATTCAGTATCTGTTCTGCATTATTCGGCATCCACTATGAATTTATCAAGGACCGTTAGGAAATAATTAGTGGCATGAATAATTAATCATGTTACAAATATTCACTGTGTTTAGTGTTTAGCGTTAACAATCCCACATTAATTATTCAGTATCTGCTACAAATTATTCAGGATCCACTATGAATTATTCAGTATCCACTATTGATTTATTCAGTATCCACTATGAATTATTTCGCATCAACTATTGATTATTCAGTATCCGGTATGAATTATTCAGTATCCACGATGACCTTTTCAGTATCTACTATTGATTATTCGGTATCTACTATTGATTATTCAGTATCTACTATTGATTATTCAGTATCCACTATTGATTATTCAGTATCTACCATGGATTATACAGAATTTGCGCTACATGTTTCAGTGTCAATAATTAATTATTCAGTTACTATGGTAAAATATTCAACACCTACCACAAATTTTTCAGTATCCATTATGAATTTATTCAGTTACTACTGTAAAACAGTCATCATCTACCCAGAATTAATCAGTGTATAATGTGAATTATTCAGTATCCACTGTGAATTTCTCAACATCTACAACAAATAACTCTATAAACACTTATTACTGAAAATATTCAGTAACCACTTTAAAAGGTTCAGCATGGATTAGTCATCATCAGTTTTTCATCACGGACAATAAATAATTCATTTCTCACTACAAAATAATCCATACTTACTCTATTCAGCGAGGAAATGTTGAGGTTTCTCTTACTGCGCCGGATTGGCCAAATATGCCGCTTGGAATATTGAATAAATCTGGCCGATCCCTCCAGTTTGTGGAAAAGTGTTTTCATCTTGCAGAGTCAATAAGCTGGAGCTCTGATGGAGATTTCAGAGGGGAGAGCATCGGTGATTTGCTCCAACTTATTCTCATCATGAGCCGCTGTGGCGAAAACTTTGAAAAGTTGGAGAATCACTTCATTGGCCTGCTGCAGAGAAAAAAAGAAAAGGAAAAAGAAGCTTTATTGGGTTTGAGATTAAAACAGGGCTTCATCTACTACTAAGCACACGGCCGGTGCCAGCTCATAATGGATGGCAGCAGGAACTCGCAAACAAAAGGGCGCCAGACGCTCCACTTTAATAACAACCTGCGACGCTGCGTTTACAAGTGACTCTCTGGAGCTCCTCGGCGGCCGAGTTTCACAGCCGAGAAGGAGAAGAAAAGATTCATTGATCTATTTCGAATCTGACACCGTGTTTAAAGCAACAGCTACTCTTCCTGGGGTCTATATGAACATAAAACCCACGAAATGATCCATATTATGGAAAATAAAAGTCTCCTCACTATTTGAATTCAAAATATATCAAACAGATAGATCAAATATAATGCCTAAGTTGACTTCCCAGTCCAGGAAGTCCTTATATGGAAGCCAGTCTGCAAAACCAGTGCCTTTTGACTTGTTTTTGTGATGTGCTTCGCTTCATACTGAGGTTATAAGGAGTGTTTCAGGATGAGTTTTAGATTAAGCAGCCAATCAGAACAATGATCTTTGATCAAAAGCACAGAAAGCAGAAAGATGAATAGCCTGCTTGGTTATTTTAAATCATGTTTAATGTATTAAATCGTATAAAATGGATTTCAGAGTCACACGGCGGTAATTCTGTTTAGGTACTCAGTAAAAAAAAAAAAATTATATTTATTCCAAAAAATTCCATTTATTCCAATATGTATAGATTATAAATATATTACAGTAATTATAGATTATTTGTCTTTTATAATACTTTTTTATTAAATTACTGCCGTTCAACTTATATTTTATCAAATATTTCAATAGTTCAAATATTTTATATATAACTATTCTGTTTCTGCTTTTAATTATTTCAAATTTAATGTGAATTATTCAGCTGTTGACTCTTTTTGTATATTTTTGCTGTGTAATTATTACCATAATCCCTATAATTTAACCATTTATTAACATTTTTATCCTCAGTCATGTAAAAATAATTCAAATGAAAAACACACACACACACACACACACACACACACAAGCCTTTATGCATCTGCCCTGCAGTTGGGAAAAAAATCACCATAAAATCTCGCTGATTGACCTGAAGAAACCCTTTTCGGAGGGGTTGGGGTAACGGCTTTATGTGTAATTTAAAGTGCAGATTTCTTTTATTTTAAAAAAATTGGGAAGAAAAAGAAAATATTTAACACGTTATGTTCAAACCTCGAAAACTCTGCTCAAACTAAAACAGCCAGGCGGTCAAACTGACCCCAAAGAACTCCGGACGATGGAAACACGTCATGTTCGTTCTCCAATCTTCATTAAATTTGGAAAAGCAATTAAATGCGAACCAGGAGAAATGACTTTGAGAGATAAATTGCTGAATGAGGTCAATGTGACCCAAAGATAAGAAGGTGGAAAACTAAATGACTGAACCCTGTCCTCCAGGACTGGACACCCCTGATACGGAAGAACCACAAAGTGAAAGTGACTATTTACTATCACGAGCACAAAGTGAACCACGACGATCCTCTGTGTTTAATCTGTTCAGCGGCCATATCCAACTCCCGGGGAGCAGTGCTTGGGACTTTACCTTGCTCAAGGGTTGTTGATGATCAAGGGTATCTCAGGGCAACCCACCGGTCTGTGATTCGAACCCACAACCTTCACATTCTGAGACCCAGTCTTAACTTCTAGGCCACCGCTGCCCAAGGAAGAGCAGTCTCAGGTGAATTTTAAAGAACCATCCATTGAAATGCTCTTTTTGGAACAACATATGGTTCTTCTGTGCAGAACCTCTTATGGCATCTTTAATATGATAGTGAACCAACTGCAGTTATTTAGGAAATGTCCACGTTCTAGTTTCCTGTCCATAAAATGTAGTGTCTGCAATAATAATGGATAGATTCATTTAAAGAAATAGTGGTTTTATGGGAACTCTAGGTTATGTTACACTGCAGGATTTTGGCACTTCTGGTGAACTCCTGCCTAACTGAGCAAAGCTGAATACTATTGTCCAGCCTGACAGTGTCTTAAATTTGAATGGGAGGCGTCAGCGTAAAAATAAAGGAGGACAATGCAGCTTAAGTCCAGCCGAGGCCTTTGGATGCCATAAGTGTCGGCCTTTGCTTGGCTGAGCACGTCTAAAGCCGTGGCCTTTTCTTCTGCACTTCCCAAGATCCTCTGTTTCTTGAGAAAACTCTGGCAAAGGCATTTATTTAATTGCGATTGTCGATGAGCTGTGGGCTGGACTGACCGGGACAATGATCACCGGACCTGCCCGACAACAGGGGAGGTGGATGGAGGACAGAAAATGTCCTTTACATGGATTCATAACATTTTTTTCTCATCAGTCGACACACTTTACTCCACATTGATTCAGCAAGGCCAGGTTCTGGGGTTCATTCGCAAATGTGTTAAAAATACGAAGAGAAACGTCCCGTTTCTGTAAAGACCATTTAGGACCACGTCTTCCTCTCAGTGGTCCTTGAGATGCTTGACTGGAGTCTATTTGTGCTCAATTAAATCAGTCACACTGCTCTTTTTGAGGTGAAACAGCAGATGGTGTATTTGAAACCCAAGGAAGGTGGTCCAGAGAACTGTCCTTAGACCTGGGAGAACATTCCTGCACTGAAAAGGAACTAAATGGGGTTGAAGAAACTTGGAGCCACCAACAGTCTTTGTAGATGTGGACTCCTCCACAGTGTGAGTGAACCGGGGATGAAGAAAGCAAGAAGCCTGGCTGAGCGCCGCTGTCTCTGCAGTGAAACCTGGTGGTGGCAGCATCACCAGGGGATGTTCCTCTGCGACAGGGACTTAAATAAGTCTTAGACTCTAGAGGGTTAATATACTTTGGTGTTTATCTTGTTACTGTGTATTTATATGTTTAATTATATGCTTAATGTTTTCTCAAGAACTGAGTCAGATAATATGCCATCAGTTTACTCCAATCAATCAATCAATAAATCAATCAACCATACATTAAAAAGTTGGAGTCACTTCTACACTTTATATTGCAGATAGACAGACAGACAGACAGACAGTTACTGCTCCAGGATGTGGAACGGCTGTTTTCAGTCATAAACCTGGTTTTGTTGCAGATGAATGTACTGACAGTGAAAGACAAGAAAGAAAGATGAGAAAGGAAGGAGAGAAGGAGAAAGTGACGTCTCCCTGGCGATGCCACAATGCCTCCCTGCACGCATAAGATTTATGATCTTCTCTCTGCACTGCTGAGAACAATCAGAGCCTTTCAGCTGAAAGGCAGAGAGAAAAAGCCCGGATGGCCCGAGACCAGGGAGCAGAACCTTTGACCCGACGGCCCGAAGAGCAATGACTTCTCCGCTTCGGTGAGCGATTCCTCTGAATGGGCCGAGATGGTGAGGAGAAGGGCCAATCCAAAGCCTTCTGGGTTTGAAGACAGGTCGGTGTTTTCTTAGAAGACTCTGCGAGAAAAGGAGAGACATCAGATCTGGATCTGAGGCAGGAGGAGGACGGGAGGTGGAGGAGGATGAGGGAACCACACGGAAATGTCCTGATGGCTTAGATGCAGAACTGAAACTAGTGAGAAGAGAATGAAGAAAGTGGGAGGTGTGATCATCAGAAAGAGCAGGACCATCAGAGCATTATTGAACTTTAATAAAACTTTCTTACTTTACATCCCAAATGATCCCGTTAAAGGAGTTTAATTCAATTGATATTACTGATATGTTAAAAAAAAAATTTTCTTAAAACAAAAAACAGAAAGTTCTAATAGAATGTTTATCTAGAAAGTTGATTATCATATAGAGTTTTATTAATGAATAAAATCAATACATAATATCATTTCTTTAGAAAATTAACATAAATAAAAAATTAAAATTTGAAGAAACTTCCAGCTGTTCTAATAAAATTAATATTTGATAAAAAGAGATTTTGGAAGAAATTTCAGAAAAGATTTGAATTTTTGCAAAAACTTTTTTTTTTTACTTGGAATCACTTGAACCCATCCCACAAATATCTGACCCGGACCGGACCGGAATAATTCTCCCCGTTCTGAAGGATTACTGCATTGAGAATAAAATAACTGTATTTAGCAATAAACTAACACATCTTTTTAATGTTGCTTTTTTGGATTTCCATGGCAACAGCATGCATCAGTTCAGCCTGACAGACTGACAATGAATAAAAGGATCAAATAGAGAGAGAACGAATAAAAAAATAACGTAAAAAAAGGCCATAACTCTTTAAAAATGGGAGTTTAAAGAAATATAAAGTTAATATAAAGCGAAATACTTTAACAGAGCTTCAGCCTCGCAGTGAGAAGGTCTGTCTGGAGTCTCCTCCCACAGTCCAGAGACACGTGAAGGAGCCTGGAGCAGGAAAACTGCCCCCAAGACTCTGTGTGTGTGGAGGATGGATATATATCTGGATGGATGGATGGACAGAATGGATGTGTGGATGGATGCATGTATGTATATTTTGGGAGGATGGGTGGATGGATGGATGGGTGTGTGGATGGATGCATGGATGTATATATTGGGAGGATGGGTGGATGGATGGATGGGTGTGTGGATGGATGCATGCATGTATATTTTGGGAGGATGGATGGGTGTGTGGATGGATGCATGGATGTATATATTGGGAGGATGGGTGGATGGATGCATGGATGTATATATTGGGAGGATGGATGGATGGGTGTGTGGATGGATGCATGGGTGTATATATTGGGAGGATGGGTGGATGGATGGATGGGTGTGTGGATGGATGCATGGATGTATATATTGGGTGGATGGGTGTGTGGATGGATGCATGGATGTATATATTGGGAGGATGGATGGATGGATGGATGGATGGGTGGGTGGGTGGATGGATGTATATATTGGGAGGATTGGATGGATGGGTGTGTGGATGGATGGGTGTGTGGATGGATGCATGGATGTATATATTGGGAGGATGGATGGATGGATGGGTGGATGGATGGATGGGTAAGTGAAATTACTGCTTCACAACTTAATTTACTTTAAACATATTTTTTATGAATGGAGGGACAAGAGGTCTAATAAAGGGTGAGACTGGACACCTCCCTGTCCTCACCCAGGCCTGGTCCAGCATGAGATGCTAAAGGTTTAAAGCTCTGCTGGTGTCAGTGAACCAGGACTGGACCAGAGTAGGACATGACTGTGCTTGTCGTCTCCTTAAACTTCAAGCTTTGCTTCTGATCTTCTGCTGTTCTCCATGAAAGAGCTTTGATTTAGCTTCTCTACTTTCTCTACTGCTCTACTTTAGCTTCTATCTTTATAAATAAATGTACTCCGAACTCCTGTGTGCTGATAATGAAAAGCAAGGATCTGCCAGGAGAGCAGATAAACGACCAATTGATTGAGAACATATTCAGCTGTTAAAATGGGCTGTAAAAAAAAAAAGAGAGAGAAGAAATCGGCTTGTCGAGAGCAGCCTTTAGATCAAAAAGGCAAATGCAGTAATAAGGGTGGTCAGTGGGGAGCGGACGAATGAATGGAGGGATTGTTCTCCCCACATGTTGCTCTTTGACTGTGGAGTCCCCCGGTCCTGCCTGGCCAGCTGGACATGGGCCAGGTCCAAAAAAGCATCGAGTGAGAGTGACAGCCGGTGAGAGGAGACGGCTGTAGGAATTGCAGATTTTAACATTTTCTTTTCTGGAGGGAAATTCCTGACTGATGGAAAATGCAGGGCGAGCGCAAGAGTTTCCGAAAGAGTCCGATCAAATATTGAGTTTGATCCATTTAAGACCAGAAAAGATTTCTGTTTGTTAGCCTAGACAGGATGGTAGAGAGACCAGCTATGTTATAGGGGTGGGAGACGGTAGTGAGACCGGCTATGTTATAGGGGTTGGAGACGGTAGTAGGATCCAGCTTTGTTTCAGGGGTTAGAGACAGTAGTGAGACCAGCTATTTTATAGGGGTAGGAGAAAGTAGTGAGACCAGATATGTTATAGGGGTTGGAGATGGTCGTAGGATCGAGCTATGTTATAGGGGTTGGAGATGGTAGTGAGACCGGCTATGTTATAGGGGTTAGAGATGGTAGTGAGACCAGCTATGTTTTAGGGGAGGGACAGTAATGAGAACAGCTTTGTTATAGGGGTTGGAGACGGTAGCGAGACAAGTTATCTTATAGGGGTTAGAGATGGTAATGAGACCAGCTATGTTATAGGTGTTGGAAATGGTAATGAGATTACCTGTGTCATAGGGGTGGTCCCTATGACCGGTTCTGTGTGGTTTTTGGCCAGTTTGTAAGGATTTACATTCATGCAGAAGAGTCTCTTCACCCAAATGGAGCACAAAACATTTGTCAGGAGTCCTGAATTTCAGTTGGTTGAAAATGGATCTGTAACCAAAACCACATCATGCAAAAGTTTCCTGACCAGTTTTAGGAACTTCCTAGCACCTCGTATTGCATCATCAAACCAAGAACCTTTGTAAAATTGGCGAATGCACTGGTTGCACTTCCCACCATCTTGTTAGGAAAGTTAATGCTCTGGATGAACCCTGCAGCTGACGTGGGTTTTCATTCTCCAGCTCCTTCTCAGTTTTCCTTCTCCTACTCTCAGATTGCTTAATCTGACAGGGCAGCGGTGGCATAGTGGTTAGGGAGTTGGCCCCGCATCGGAAGATTGTGGGTTCGATTACCACCCATGTGGGTTGCCCTGAGGTACCCTTGAGCAAGGTACCGTCCCCATCACTGCTCCCCGGGCGCTTTCAATAGCTGCCCACTGCTGCACGTGTGTGTATGGGTTAAATGCAGAGGTCTAATTTCGTTGTGGTTCATGTGTGCTGTGCCGTGACCTCGCAATGACAAGGGTTGTCACTTTCACTTTTTTCACTTTCACTTAACTGCCCAGGATGGTTCTCCACTAAGCAGAGCTTGAGGAGCATTGAAATGATCACTCAAATCTGATTAGAAGGCTCTGGTTCAAACTCAAACAGCCTTCTTATACCCAGTGCTGGGTACCTTAAAATCCTTCAACTGACGTATAAAAATCAGGTTTAAGAATGAAAGCTGATGAGACCTAAAGTGAGAAACAAAGCTAAAGTGGGTCAGGGCAGTGTTTCTCTTTCCTGGAGTTCAGCTTCACTGCTGTTCTCCTGAAGGGCTTGTTATAAAGGTATGAAAACACCGTCCTTCACATTAGCATGCGACAGGTGACCTGTCATTTACTCTGGCGGAGGAGATTAATCAACAAGCCACGGCGTGACAAAAGACATAAGTCGAAACTTTCTTCTCTTAAAGTGAATAAGTATGATTACCTAAACGAATCCAACAGTAAAGTCCTAGACATGTTGGGGTACTCAGGTTCCCAGGCTCTTTCTGAACGTGGTGTTCCAGTTTGCGGTACTATGTGGAGGAACATGGAATACAAACAATATAAACTTGTATCCAGATTGAAGGTATTGACCATTTCTTTATATTTTTTTGGATAATGAGACAATAAAGTTCTTAGACACATGGATATCCAGTCTAAATGCAAAGAGAGTTTCATTCTGACCAGCTTTAAAGGCCATATTCACTACCACCACCGTTATTCTTCAGCACGGCCTCAACTCTCTTAGACCAGCTGCTTTCTTTAAGTCATCTTCAGGAACACTTCTCCAGGCTTCTTGAAGGACGTCCCAAAGCTCTTCTTTGGACGTCGGCTACCTTTTGTTTTCTGTCTGTGGAGGTGATCCCACTTCTGTCTCTGAAACTGCTCAGGTCCAGAGACTGGATTGAACATGAGAGACAACAACACTGTCCTTCAGGAAGATCTGGAGAACTGCTCAGGGACAGAGACTGGACTGAAAATGAGAGACAACAACACTGTCCTTCAGGAAGATCTGGAGAACTGCTCAGGTACAGAGACTGTACTGAACATGAGAGACAACAACACTGTCCTTCAGGAAGATCTGGAGAACTGTTCCTCAACAGTATTTTTGGAAGCAAAATATGAAGAAATATGAAGAAATGCACAAGTTCCAATCCACTGGACCATCGCTGCCCCAATTTTAATTAGTGACCAGTCAGTGCTTGAAAGTGATGTTTTGGCCAAAACAAATGGGTCAGAGCATCTCCAACACGGCAGATCTTGTGAGGGGTTTCTCGTATGTCAGAAGAAAAGACTGCTCCATGGACGGAGATCCAGGGAACTTACGACAAGGCAGCATAAAGGGGACTCGCTATTGGCGTAAGCCGTGTTCTATTAGTCTCTGGTGGAACGAAAGAAGCTTCTTTCATTTACAGATTTCAGGGGATACGATTTTGTTATTGCCAAACTACTGTTTTAGGTGAACTTCTTGCACCCAGAAATGATCAATCGGGTCCCTCTTCATACCCTGTTGAATGAAACTTTACTGTAAGAAGTATTTTTGTTTGTTTCTAGGATGCTTTAGTGTAGGGAAGGGAATTTTTCTTTGCCTTTTTTTACTGTCTGCTCCCTGCAGCTTGCACTGCATTAGAGCCAGAGCCAGCTGCAAGTTGTCCGCAATAAAATACGACTCCCATTCTGCTATAACTCCTGGCCAAGACAGAGTGGCCTTATACTGTAGGAGGTTAAAGCGGGACAAAAGCGGGAGCAAAAAGAGAGTCTGTCCAAAGATATGTGGGACAGGTGAGAGAGGCTTACGTAAAGACATAGACTTCTGCATGTCCCCCTCGACGGCTCTACATCATGCTAAAGGCCGTGTCAGCCGGTAGAGATGCTAATCTAGACTGATGGGATTGTCTTCCAGCAGACCTGCACAGACATCTCGGTGGGCAGACGGGCACACATTGCTACTTTGCTGAAATAATGTTGAAGAAAATGAGGCTCAAGTTGCAGTAAATGAGGCCTGTGAAAAACGAGTGAAGCAAAAAATTGGCAGGTCAAAAAAAATGTATGATTCAGCCCCGCGAAGGACTGGGAACCTGTCCAGGTGGGGTTTCTGTGCCTTTAGCCTTGTGAGTGAACGAATGAATGAAAACACAATCATGTCATGCAAAACGTCACAATGTCTCAAATTATGATCATTTATCTGCAAATAACTGACCAGAGGTTGTGTAGTTGGGTGTGATGACACTTGCAAAAGAGGCCAATTGTGTAGTTGTGTAGTGTCCCCAATGAGAGCTGCTAATATTTGTGAACTGTGTAGTGATAACCTGGTTAACAGATGCATGATGACACCCCCCAACAGCAGCCAATAGTTGTGTAGTCCCAAAAGTGGCCACTAGTTGTGTAGTGATGCTCTCAATTGGAGTACCACCCCAAAAATAAGCCAATATTTGTGCCTTTGTGCAGCGATAGCCTCATTAGCTGCTAACAGATGCATAGCCACCCCCCCAACAGCAATCAGGTGTGCAATTGTCCAAGAGCAGCCAGCAGTCGTGCAGTTCTGTAGCGTGGCCACTAGTTGTGTGATGGTGGTGTGCCACCACCAAGAGCAGCCAAGATTTGTAAATGTGCGGAGCGACAACCTCATTAGCATCCGTAGCGACGCCCCCAACAGCAGCCGGTAGTTGCGTAATTGTGCAGATACTCTCAGAAGTAGCCAATAGTTGTGTAGTTTTTAGCTATTATATGCTTAGACACACCCCAAGAGCAGCCAGCATGTGTGTAGTTGTGTAGTGACGCTGCAAAAAGTGGAATTTGGAAGCAAATTGGCTCACTGTGATGAAAACTGTGAGACTACAGTGATCAGCTGCTACACATAAATTATACACAGCACTGTGCAAAAGTTTTAGGCAGGTGTGGAAAAAATGCTGTAAACAAAGAACGCTTTCAGAAATATCAATAATGATTGTTTATTTTGATCAATTTACAAAATGCAAAGTGAGCGAACAAAAGAAAAATCTAAATCAGATCAATATCTGGTGTTTCTACCTTTTACCTTCAGAGCAGCATCAGTTCTTCTGGCCCCACAGAGCCCTGATCTCCACATCATCCAGTGTGTCTGGATCACATGAAGAGACAGAAGGATGTGAGGAGCTACATCCACAGAAGATCTGTGCTCAGTTCTCCAAGATGTTTGGAACGACCTACCGGCCGAGTTCCTTCAGAAACCGTGTGCGAGTGTACCTAGAAGAACTGATGCTGTTTTGAATGCAAAGGGTGGTCACACCAAATATTGATTTGATTTAGATTCTCTTTTGTTCATTCACTGCATTTTGCTGATTGATGAAAATAAATGATCAACACTTCCATTTCTGAAAGCGTTCTGTTTACAGCATTTTTTCACACCTGCTTAAAACTTTTGCACAGAACTGTAGATAAAACTTGCAGGAACACATGCTCAACATTCAGTTAATATTCGCTCATTTTGTTATTGATTTACAAACGTTATGGAAGGTTTATCTAAAGTGTCTTTAAACGTGGTTTTTGCAGTGTTGGGGCAGAAATCTGACGTGATATGAGAGAAGGAAAGCAGGAAAGCAGGGCCGGAGCTGAACAAGCTCACTTGGCTAATGTGCAAACAAAGCTTTCTGTTATTTGGGGGAGGAAATGAATTTCACGAACAGGAAAGTGGCTGGCGTCCATCCACAGAGTAGCCTCTGTGTGTGTGTGTGTGTGTGTGTGTGTGTGTGAAGGGGGGAGAGTGATATTATTTACTCTGAGGCACAAGAAGTGTAGCTGGAGTGACAAGGCCTATAAACAGTAACTTTTAGATGAAACATCACATTTGTATGTGATTAACGCTGGAAATCCTTCAGTGCGGCTTATTCATAAGGAACCTTTAAAACGGAGAGGTAGATCGTTCATTGTTAATCGTTAATTGTTTTTATTAAGCATAAATTATTCACCTTTTGGAATATTTGATTCTCATTTCTCACTTCTCCTTCGTTTCTCTCTGTTCTGTGTGAGACAGTACTTCAGTGATTTGTGTACAAACACATGTAACTCCAGTCTAAACACACAGAGTTTCATTCTGACCAGCTTTAAAGTCAATATTCACCACCACCACCGTTATTCTTCAGCACAGCCTCAACTCTCTTAGACTAGAACCCTTCTCCAGGCTTCTTGAAGGACGTCCCGAAGCTTTTCTTTGGACGTCGGCCGCCTTTTGTTTTTCTGTGGAGATGATTCTGTCTCTGAAACTTCTCAGGTTCTGGACTGAGCATGAGAGACAAAGACGTTGTCCTTCAGGAAGATCTGGAGAACTGTCCCTCAACAGCACATTGAAAACCAAGGAAAAGCAACGTCTGTATTTAAAACTAAATAATGGCAGCCATGTCCAGCACCCGGGGAGCAGTGATAGGGATGGTACCTTGCTCAAGGGTACCTCAGGGGATCCCACTGGTCTGGGAATCAAACCCACAATCTTCTGATCCTGGTACCTAGTCCCTAAAGACTTCAAGCTTGGACAGTAAGTCATCTATTGAGTATAAATGAGATCTTTCAGCTCTTATTTTCACTTAAGATTATAATTTTTTGCTTGAAATATCCAGCTTTCCTTCATCAAAAATCCGTGATCGCCAGTGACGCCTCACGCCTCACTTTAAGATGTCCTTTGCTCTGTCCTGCCTAAAGCGACAGCATAAACAGGTTCAAATGGTCTGCATTTGTGAAATGTGTTGTGAAAGTGAGCGATCAGTAACGAAAATGAGTCTTAAATACCTCCTAAAGAGGAGAGATACTCTTCAGACAGTAAATTACAGTGAATTTAAGACAACCCTGCACTTAATAGCAGTGCATGGTTTGATCCAGACGGGCCTCCCTAAGCTAGTAAGTACAGCGTAGAAAGTAATAAAGGGGAAAATAAGGTTTACGACCCTCTGTGGAGAGAAAGAGGGAAAGATTTGTCCTCCGTGCAGCAAGTAATCCAGTTGCTGATTTGTGTTAGGCCGATGGAAAGCCTTTACACATGTCGTGCCATGGGTTCCCTTTTGGCCGAAGGTGGGTTGAGCTCTCGCGGTGCTGAGGATAATTTATACGCCGACGCTTATAGAGGTTCGCAAAGTTGTTTACGAGTAGCTGGACCAAGGACTGGACAGCTTTTATGATTCAATGTTCCTTGATCTCCCAAAACAAACAGAGAGGAATGACATGCAGCTGAAAAGGCTCAGTGCCAGGTGGAACGCTCTCAGAAAATATAGCAAAATATTTCAAGGAAAAAGGGCCCAGATCAGACCCAGGGCACCTGCACATCAAGACGTTTGCAGTTGAACAGCAGCGGAGCGGAACTGAGACGGGTCTCGGGATGTCCACCGGCATCTGTAACGCGTCCTTAACCGTCCGACTGAACGTTGTAAAATGTAAACATATGAAGTTCTAAATCTGAGCTGCCGGAACGGGACGGCTTGCTCGTTTTGTGTCCCAGACAGACGTGATGAATGTCCTTCGCTGGAAAAGTGAGTTCAAACAGGCATTCCTGTCTTTTATTTTTCTATATAACACACTATTTCCTTCCTTTTTATAACCCATGAGTCTCCCCCACCTCTATGGTTCCTGTCTGTGGGAGCGATGTCGGAGTGAAAGATGCTGATTTGCATCAGGAGGGATGAGCATGGACAGGATTAGTAACGAATCTAATGGATGGACAGCTCAGGTTGGATGGTTTGGAGAAGGTTAGAGAAGCCAGACTGCTTTTTTTTAATATGTGTCCAGGAGAGACAAGGAGTATGTCAGGAGAAGGATGTTGAGGATGGAGCTGAAAGAAGAGAAGAGGAAGGTCAAAGAGGAGGTTTATGGACATGGTGAGAGAGGACATGCAGTTGTGAAAGAGGAAGATGCAGAGGACAGGAAGACACGGAGACGGACGATCCGCTGTGGTGATTCCACGGGAGCAGCCGGAAGAGGGGGAAGAAGGAACACTGCAGCCTGTCGCACTAAAACTTTTGTCCCCATTTCTTTCCTTTAATCTACTCAGACTGTTAGACAAAGATGAGACAGCTTGACAGGTAGGAAATAACAATTTTGCACCAACATGCTGGTTCCCAGCAAAATATAAAGCAATGATGGCTACATTTTTGCCACAGTGCTGCATTAAAGTTTATTCGCATCGCTGCAGTGTCATTAAAGGCTTTTGTAGCTTTACGAATGCTGCAGTAAGTTTTCATTAACTGTCACTCATTCACAAAAAAAAGTGCTGATTTAAGCCAAAAACTCACAACTCGGGTCACACAAGCAGTTCTCACCATCAGTGGTGTGAGGAAAGAGCGGAGAGGACATTTGCATCCAACGCTGTCTTCGAAACAGCGAACTGTCAATAAACACAAACGTTAATTTGACGTATTTTCCTCCGAATCTCGCGGATAACAAGGCGGCCATGTGTCAGAGTGCCTTCACAGATGATGAGTGAGCTGGAGATATCAGTGGAGAGAGAGAGAGAGAGAGCTCTTTCTGTCTTTCTAATTAGATTTGGGCCTTGTGGTCTTCCCTAAGCTGTTCTGCAAGGGAACAGCCTGTTCTCAACCTCATGCAGAAGGTAATCCATGCTTTTTTGAAGAATATGATGTGGATTATTCTACAGATAATGTCTCATCCAAAAGTATTTGAACAGAAGGGCCATTTCATGTGTATTTTGCACTGGAGACATTTTGGACCAAATGATGAGGTCATATTTTCAGCATTGATTTCTTAGTATTTACATTCACGACCTTTAGCAGAAGCTCTTATCCAGAGCGACTTACAGTTCCTAACTACAGGGACAGTCTTCCAGGAGCAACATGGGGTTCAGGGCTTTGTTCAGGAACCCAATGGTGGTGGTGCTGCTGGAGGTGGGACTCTTGGTCCTTAGGCAAGTATCCTACCACTAGACCACCACCTGCTAACACCTTGTGTATCTGACCACCCAGCGAATCAATTGTAGCAGAGTTCAATTGTAGAGTTCCACGGGTGTTTCCTGTTTAATTGATTGAACTTTTCACAGCTTTTGGTATCTGCTCTCTGTTGGAGCTTTGGATTTCACCTGCAGCTGAGAAAAGAGAGAATTTATTCGAAAAGTAATGAAATGGGATCTCAAGAAGGAACAGTATTTCTCCTTATAAGGGAATTGAACCCCATCTGCACAACAGCCTGAGACTGTCCAATGTTTTTGTGGCTGTTAGCCGACGCTCTTAACCAGACCAACTTCCATGTCCTAATTGCAGGGACAGTCCCCCCTGGAGCAGTTCAGGGTTAAGGGTCTTGCTCAGGAACCCAGTGGTGGTAGAGGTGGGATTCGAACCTGCGACCTCTTGCCCATAGGTCTGTAGGTATTTCACAGTTCAAAGGTCTGTAGGCATCCAAAGGTCTGTAGGCAAATACCCCACCGCTTGACCTCTACTCCTAATGATGTGTGTGTATATATAATGAATTAAATCCTCAAACTTTTTATGAGAAAAACATCAAAAATAACCCCCCAACCCTTTAATATTACATACAGGAGGTTCTGATCCACTGGACCACACTGTTCATCAGGTGATCCAGTTCAGCTGGATTCTTCAGCACTTCATTCCTGCTGCTCTTCCCAACTTCTGAAAAGTCCTGCAGACATGGGAGATAATTAGAGCCCATTGTTATTAGTCATACACTCCAAAGCTCAGTCACTACCTCTGTTTACACTTTCCAGAGGATTTCGTCTCCGTTCCCAACCCCCTTGAGGTTCTGTTCCTCAGATATGTTTGGCGCCCATGAGATTTCCTCTCAACGGGCACATCTGAGGAGTGTGTAGGCTGCCGTTATCTTGTTTTATTGTCCTTGATGCTTTTAACTTCACGATCTAGCCTGGCACAATGCGGTTATGGTGGTTTCTAGGAACATTATGAGTCAATCCGTTGCTCTGGAGCATACTCTGCCTGCTTTCTAAGACACTGTAATGCAATTTTTGCATCTGATACGCCACAAGGCTGCCTGTGTACGGGGCCATGAGTGTGCGCTACCTCTTACTTGGACCATGTTGGACAGCCGATGATGCATGGAGTACTTTAGGCTTTAGGAAGTGCTTCTTCTGTACATCTGGGCACTTATACGCTGTGTTTACGAGAAAATGTGGCCTCATTATTAACCGTTTCATGGGCATCTGTGCATGGAATTGAATCTATATATTTGTATTTTCAGAGATACATCGAGTGAAATTGTGATTTATGACGTAGCCAAGGAAGGGACTGTGGGTAAAGAGTTACCTGAATTTCAATGTAAGTCAGTTAAAAAGATAAAAGTCATATCGAATTATATTTTGCCAAAGGAAAGAGCAAATAGAGCACTAAAGAGTGACAAATATGGTGATACAAGGTTTTGTCCAGGGAAAAAATGGCATGTCCTGGCAGGTTATAATGCACTACTGCTCATTTGAAAAGATCTCCATGCTCTAAAATATGATTATATATATATATATATATATATATAGATCATATATATATATATATATAGATCATATATGATCAGTTTGCTGTAGTACACTATAGGAAGCGTAGGGGGCGATATCACTCCTACTGTTTCATTAAAAAATGCTCTATAAAGCTCCATACTGCTGATTTTCATTCTGACAAATCGCAACACACTGCAGGAAGTTTAGGTGTGTCTTCTTTAGTCTAATCTGAAAAGTGCTTACTAACACTCATATGACCAATTTGCCTGTTCTGACAGACTGTAATGCACTACAGGAAGCATAGGGGGCGATATTTTTCGCTGTTATTGTTATTACTGTTATAACTAAAAAGTGCTTTATGATGCTATATACTGTTAATATGATCTAAATAGTCATTTTGACTACAGGAAAGCTTGAGTTTAATTTAAAAAGTGTTTTAAAATGTCTATATTACCCATGTGGCCAAGCTGACAGAATGCAATACACTCAAAGTCTAGGTGGCGACATCACAGACAGTGATGCTGCAAAGTGAGGAGGTAGCAGGTGTGACGCTTGAGTCAATGGAATAACCATCAATGGATTTATTGATTGGAGAAATAATTGCCAATTGCAGACCCTCCTCCCAGTCCCTGTCCCCCGTCCCCGTCCCCCGTCCCCGTCCCAGACCCCAGAAATCTGCTGACTGCAGCTCAGCCTTTGAATTGAAAGGAAAGATGAAGCTCTGCCTTTTGGAAATAATGAATTTCGTCTCGGTGCTCCCGCTGCTGCGAGTCATTAATTGCCAGTTGCACTCTATTAAGATACTGAGGCTTGCTGGAGAGAGAGTGAGAGAGAGTGAGAGAGAGTGAGAGAGAGAGAGAGAGAGCTTTTGTCTGGTGCTGCTGCGGTAGAGAGGCAGATTGGTGACATAGCGGCCCCGCCCATCTCTTTGTTCAGGACTCCATAGAAAATGCAATCTCTCTCTCTCTCTCTCTCTCTCTCTCTCTCTCTCTCTCTCTCTCTCTGTATTTTCTTTGTTTCTCACTGTTTCTTTGTCTG
>CM029380.1:1669672-1679672 GCA_017165825.1 Hepsetus odoe | reverse complement strand
TTACTTTTGTCTGAGTTTCATTCTCTGTTATTTTTATTCTCCATCTCCTTCCCAACATCCCGTTTCAGACAAAGCAGACAGAAGGAGACTAGTGAGAAAGGGAGAGTGGACGGTGGAGTTCAGGGTGTGTGGAGTGTGTGTCCGTGATGGAGAACTAGTAGAGACGGTGATGAAAGTGAAGCGGTGAAGTTCATGTGGATTATTTTCAGTAGATCGTCTTATTTCATTCCAGCTCCAGGCTTTCTATTTTACTCGTATTTTACTCTCCTGTTTTAGTACATGAGGTAAGAAAAGGTACAGATCTGTCCCTGTCCCTGTCCCCCGTCCCCTGTCCTCTGAGTCAGACATGTTTAAGGTGCAAAACCGGACCTCAAGGGCCGTGTTGTACCTTTGAGGGAACATCTGCACTGTTTGTACCTCCATGAAGCCTGGACCTTCGCTGGGCTTCTGTTTGACAGTGTATCATAAAGTGAACGTTCTGAAACTGTAACGCTGCACAGACGACATCAAAGTCTTCCAGAGAAGCCAGAAAAACTCTTTTTACGAGGATATGACTCCTTTAGAGCTGGGAGCTCCCCTGTGGTGTCTCTCCATCTCTTTCACTCATTTATTCCTTTCTCTGTGTATCTTTCTTTTTACTTTAGGGTTTGTTTTCTCTCTCTCTCTCTCTCTCTCTCTCTCTCTCTCTCTCTCTCTCTCTCTCTCCTCTCTCTCTCGCTCTCTCTCTCTCTCTCTCTCTCTCTCTCTCTCTCTCTCGCTCTCTCTCGCTCTGTCTCTCTCTCTCTCTGTCTCTGTCTGTGTGTGTGTGTGTGTGTGTGTGTTTGGTTCTGACAATAGAGTTGTATCTTGGGTTATGGTACAATCACACTCACACACACACACACACACACACACACACACACACACACACACACACACACACACACACACATAAATGGGACGTGTCCTTGGGAAGCCAACATTCATCAACCTGTGTTTGTGTACAGAAGCAGACACAACTGAAAATAACAGATAAACACACACACACACACACACACACACACACACACACACACACACTGATTAGAGCTGCACTAGTATCTGCACCAACATGCAGCCTTTTAATTTCACATTAAGTTTCTGTACCGTCCTGTCCAGAGTCTTAACCCCTCATTTCTTCATGTTCTGCATCCACACTTGTATCTTTAATGTCTTATTGAGGAACAGTTCTCCAGATCTTCCTGAAGGACAGTGTTGTTGTCTCTCATGTTCAGTCCAGTCTCTGTACCTGAGCAGTTTGATAGTTCTGTGTTGGTTAATCCACACAGTGATCTCCGTCTGAACCTTCAAGCAGAACAAAGCGTCTAACTTAAGACATGAAGCAGTGAAGAACCAGGAGCAGATGATTTGAGACCAAATTCATTAACCTAATTAAAAATCAAATAAACTTGAATGGAAGCAGACATCTCTATCGCACTGTATTCACCTCCCAACCAACCAGTGAATCTATAATCTGTCTTCTGTTTATGTGGAATGTCTATGATGGTAAAATAGTCTGAATTAAATGATTTAAAGGATTCTTATGCATCCTTCCACCCTGAAAGGGTTTAGTTTTACCCCAAAATCGTCTCCAGACAATGTCTCAGGCATCAGGGAGGGTCTTCACCATCATTTCATATCTGTAAGGGACATCCAGACATCTGGTTCCATTCATCACCACTGGGAACAATTAATTTTGGGGCGTTTTGCACCAAATCATTTTATTATAGGAAGAAAATCAGAGTTCAGATCTAAATTTTGTTGTAAACTCTGCTCCATCAAGTGATCTCAGATCCCTCTGGCAGTGATTATTTCCAGGTGACTCCTGGAGGTCCCAATACAGGAAGACACATGTCTTTAGAGCCCTGTTGCATTGATGTCCCACCTTACAGTTACAGAAGAGACAGGAAGAACGTATTGCACTGCAGTCCAACTGTGAACTCTACATGACTGTCCTTGATTTTGTCCCCACTCCCAGAATGTCTCACTCTAAGGATCTGGCTTCAGTTTCATCTCCTTTACCACATCATACCCCTTCATTGTAATCAAAACCCTGATGGAAAAAAAGCCTCCCTCTATCTCTCTCTCTCTCTCTCTCTCTCTCTCTCTCTCAGATCAATCAGAGGGATTGGGACCTGAAATTCCATTAGAAAGTAGTGGGTTTAATTTAATTGACCTCCATAAGAAGGGACACTAATGGCCCTGATTGCCACACAGAGAACTTAAGAGGCTTCTCAGGGATTTGAAAAGTCGCTCTCGCTCTTTTCGTGCCATTAGAGATGGAGAGAGGACGAAAAGAGACATGGTTCTGTTGAGAGACAGCTTCATATGCAGCCGCGTTAGATCTTCGTTAATTAGAGAATCAGTGATACGATGATGACTTAACGAGAGAAGGAGGTCAGGGGACCAGTGGTGATTATACATTATCAGACGTTTCTTGGTTGGGATGTATATAAACTCCATGGACGGTGGTCAGTGCTTTTGTATGTTACAAAAGATTTAAACTATTTTTAGGGCAGCATGGTGGCCCTGGGGGTAGCTCCTGGGTTTAATTCCCAGGCGGGACGGTCCTGGTCCTTTCTGTGTGGAGTGGACATGTTCTCTCCTTGTTTGACTGTGTTTCCTTAAGGAGCTCCAAAGCATCCAAAGACCCACACAACAGGTGGACAGGGGTGTGAGCATCACTGCTCTGTGATGGGCTGGTGACCTGTCCAGGGTGTGTCCCTGCATGTTTATGATAAGGAGGATGGATGGATGGATGGATGGATGGATGGATGGATAAATGGACAGCAACCTTGCAAAAGAAAGATTTTACAAGATTTGTTTTCAGGACTTCTCACACCAAAATGTTTTAACCTTTTGTTTCAAGGTGTACGTTTTACTTATGATCCAAACTATGTAATTATTATGTGTTAATACACATTTAAATATGCAAAGTTAAAGCCTCAAATCTCCACTTTAAAGTGGACTCCAGACCTTCAGACCCTGAAGCTGTACAGGCCAGTATTTTTGCAGCCTGACATTTTTGACACGTTGGCCTGTGGACTGTGGATCATCCATCAGAGTAACTAGGTCCATTCACCTCCTACCCCCCTAAACACACCTCACACTCCACACCTCACACCTCAAGGACAACCACCTGCAGGGTTGCCAGATTGCACTCTTATGGGCTGCTTCGGTTGGGTCGGAGTGTGTGTGCTCTGGAGGGATGGGCTCTTCTAGGCTGGTTCACTATGAATATTCTGAGATGTTGATTTATGAAGATCTAACATCTCCCCACAATCGGTCATCCATTAACACGCTGACTGACATTCAAGCCACGCCCACTAACAGTATATATGCAGGCTGGCATACTTCACTGTCTAGTGCCATTAGAGGAGCCAAAACCAAAACAGTTTTCATGCAATAATTTTGTGACTTTTGACTGTTTTGGTCAATACAATAATAATAATAACAATAGTTATTATTATTACTATTATTATTATTATTATTATTATTATTATTACTATTATTATTGTGCAGGCAGGTTGGAATGGGTGGAGAAGAGTGGTTGGAATGATCTGTTACAGACGGGTACCAGCAAGAGTAAAAGGGTAGGTTTACAGGGCGGTAGTGAGACCAGCTATGCTGTAAAACAGGAGGCGGAGCTGGAGGTGTCCAGATTATCGTTGGGTGTGACGAGGATGGACAGGATTAGAAATGAGTACATTAGTGGGATGGCTCAGTTTTGGAGACAAAGTTAGAGAAGCAAGGTTGCGTTGGTTTGGACGTGTCCAGAGGAGAGACGAGGAGTATATCAGGAGGTGGATGTTGAAGATGGAGCTGCCAGGAAAGAAGAGAAGAGGAAGAACAAAGAGGAGATTTATGGACGTGGTGAGAGAGGACATGCAGGTGGTCGGTTTGAAGGAGGAGGATGCAGAGGACCGGAAGAAATGGAGACGGTTGATCAGCTGTGGTTACCCCTAAACAGGAGCAGCAGCAAGAAGAAAAAGGAGAAGAAGAATTATTGGACTAGATTTATTCATTTTTGTCCAGTTTTGAAGAAATCTTGAAATCATTATCCAACAGAAGAACAAAATGTGGTTCCAATGATCCGTAAACAAGAAGGAACTGTGATGTTGAAGAACTGAGTGACATTTAGCTTTTTTTAAAGCATCACTTATTTCTTGGCCTGTATAGTGTTTTCAGCGTGATGCAGGGCTCGGCTACAGCGTTCCTTCTAAAATGCTGGCCCATTTTTTATTCATCTGAAAGAATCGCCAAACTTAAAAGCAATCTGGCAACCCTGCTCCATTGCCCTCAAACAGGACCCCGTTGAACACCAGCCGTGTTGAGGAGCTCTTGCTTTAGGAAGGGTGGGAGGGCTGTTTGGATTAACCTAACGACAGAACGATGTGATCTTTCTAGAAAGCGAGTGCCTTGAGTTATTTTTAAAGGGTCCCAAGAACGGCGCCCCGTTGCTGAAAAGGAAAAATATGAATTCTTGATCCATGACTCGCTGAAAAGGAATATTTTAAAGAAAACATATCTGGCCAGCAATGTGATATGCATTGCTAATTCTCTGCTCATTTGAACCGTATACAAAGGCGAGTCCAGGATAAATAAATGGATGAAAGGAGTCAGCCTGGCAGAGCATCAAAAGGATGAGGTCAATAACCAAGCATCCAATATGGTGGAAAAGTGATACGGCCACCAGTGGGGCGGCACTGGGAGTGAATATAAATCACACATACATCTGCCTGTAGTGGAGAAGACCCGGGTCAAGTGAGGGAAACGTATAGCAGCCTGTGTATCTGATATATAGACATACAGTGTGTGTTTATGAGCTCCTATTTATCTACACCATTGATCCACGCCCTGCGCATCCCAGTCACACTAATGGGAATTAATATTTTATGAGTGTGAAAGGTCACGGATCATTCGTAGTTTGTCAGCCTGCCTTCCAGGATTGAAGGAGGTTGAATGAACCAATTGCTGCCCTCTGTTTGCCTGCGAGTAGCTTTGCTGGTGTAGCTTCAGGCACCATCCTTTTCTTTCTGCATTTTTTAGCACAAATGGAAAGCATTCCTCAGAGAAACATATTTTGATTCAAATTTTAATGCATTTTATCGCACTTCTTAAAACAGACATCTTTCCAAAAACAGAGATCTAGTGAGCAATAAAAGAAATCCCTAAGAACATTAAGAGGTTTCGCTGAGGAGAACCAAGACTAAAAGAAAAATCACCATGAGATCCCCAACTCTCAAAGAGAAAAGCAATGAAAGAGCAGGAGGAAGAAGCCAGTCGAGAGGAACTTAGACCATCATAACGGCATGAAGAACCACTCAAAGGAATCGAGACTTCAAAGTAAAACTGCCATGAGAGCATGAGGAAGAACCACTGAGAGGAACCAAGACTCCAAAGCAGGACTTCAAGAGCATGGATGAAAACAGTTAAGAGTAGCCAGGACTCAACACTGGAGACTCTTAGAACAACCGAGAGGAGCAAAGACTCAAAATGTAAATGAGAACATGAGGAAGAACCATTGAGAAGAACGAAGACTCACCACACCAAGAGAGGAAGACAGGGCATTGCTGAGAACCAAGACTCAGCAGAAGAAAACTCAATGACAGCATGAAGAGAACCCCTTGGTAGGAACAAAGATTCAAAAGAAAATTGCCATCAGAGCAGGATGGAAAATTAAAACCACCATAAGGGCATGAAGAAGATCTACTCAGAGGAACCAAGACTGAGAAAGAGAACCACAACAAGAGCATGAGGAGAAACCTCTGAGAGAACCAAGACTCCAAAATAAAAACCATCGTAAGAGCATGAGGAAGAACTAATGCAAGGAACCAAGACTGAAAAGGAGAACCACCAAAAGAGAATGAGGAGAACCACTACAGGAACCAACGACTCAACAGTGGAAACTCGCAGGTTTATTCTCAACAGCAGGTATGAACCAATGCCTTTTTAGTTCAGTTTTTCTTCCTCATATCTGATTGGCTGTGAGCTGTGGTATCACTGGTATTGCCCATCTGCACTGAATAATTAAAGCCTTTCCATTTGATTGTAAGGGCCACTCTCACCCTCTTCAGGATTCCTTTTTCGGTCTACAGCTCTTCTTCAAATATTTATCACCCTCTAACAGGAACGTTCTTTGTGCTGTAAACAAAGAACGCTTTCAGAAATATCAATAATGATTGTTTATTTTTATCAATTTACAAAATGCAAAGTGAGCGAACAAAAGAAAAATCTAAATCAGATCAATATCTGGTGTTTCTACCTTTTACCTTCAGAGCAGCATCAGTTCTTCTGGCCCCACAGAGCCCTGATCTCCACACCATCCAGTGTGTCTGGATCACATGAAGAGACAGAAGGATGTGAGGAAGCTACATCCACAGAAGATCTGTGGTTCGTTCTCCAAGATGTTTGGAACGACCGACCGGCCGAGCTCCTTCAAAAACCGTGCGCGAGTGTACCTAGAAGAACTGATGCTGTTTTGAAGGCAAAGGGTGGTCACACCAAATATTGATCTGATTTAGATTCTCTTTTGTTCATTCACTGCATTTTGTTGATTGATGAAAATAAATGATCAACACTTCCATTTCTGAAAACGTTCTTCCTTTACAGCATTTTTTCCACACCTGCCTAAAACGTTTGCACAGTGCTGTATGTATGTATATGTATATGTATATATTGATGAAAACAGTTATATCCTCACTCTCTTGCTCATTTTCTGAGCTGCTTGTCCTGATTAGGGTCAAGAACAGAGTCCATCCCAGCTCTCACAGGGCGAAAAGCAGGGAAACTGGGACACACTGGGCAGGCCACTAGTCCATCACAGGACACACACACATTCACAATTTAGCATCTCCAGTCCACACATGTCCACCTATACAGACAGGACCTGGACCGTCCCATCTGGGAATTGAACCCAGGACCTTCTTGCATGTCTGAATACAGTTAAAGTGCAATCAATTGTTAAATTGATAATCATGATGGAACCGAAGTCCCTCAAAGTGGAAACGCCACTAAATATGTTCACGGTGGTGGTGAATGGAACCAGATGTCTGAATGTCCACCACAGACATGAAATGATCATGAAGACGCTGCCTGCTGCCTGAGACATTGTTCCACCAGAGTTCAGGGAAGATTTTGGCCACTGATGGAGGGATACTTGCAGGGTGTTGCGAGGCTATATAGTCCCCCAAAGTGATTTCCTTCCAGCTGTTTTACCATCATCGGCCTCCCGTATAAACACTTACAAGGTTCACTGGTTGGTCTGGAGAGGAAAGAAAAAGCTTGTATTTTCTCAGAGCCTATATTGGTTCCATTCACCACCACTATAAAACAAGTCTGTAAATTTCTCACCCCAAATCTACTCACAACGGCTCTCAGGCACTAAATTATGCAGAAAACCTATGGCTTCCTCTTTGGGAACGAGCTCTGAGAGCAATTTTGGGAGCTAAACTGTGGACTGGAAGGATAAACACCATGTTTGTCTGTTGACGCTGAAGCTTTATGCGCTTTATGGCTGAAAAGTCATAAGCAACCAATAAAAAGCCCTTAAAGAAGGATCCTTCTTGAGATTTCTGCAACAACATGCTCCTGCGTGTCTAAAGTCACTTTAAACGATGCTATATGGTGGCTCAAATTTAAAGTGCGTGCTGTCGCCGATAAGAAAAGCGGCGCTGCTTATTAGGACGGAGATTGATCCCAGAAGGAGATTTCATTGGGCCCATATGTTTGGTAACTGAAGAACAGGCTGCATGACAACATGTCGACAGACTTAAACCTTCTTTATAAAAGCCCGTTTCTTCCTGTTGCGCTCTAAACAATGTTATAACCAACTGACTCTCAGTGCCTGCGGTGGGGCGGCGTTCATGAGACTACATAAGGCTACATTAAACCTTCATAGGCTTTTTTTCATTTCTTCCCCAGGCTTCCATTTCCTGATCACAGGGATCGTCTTCCTGGAGATGCCTGGGGCTGATGTTCTCGCCCAGGAACCCATTAGTGCTGCTAGTGCAGAATGTGGGACTTGAACCTGCGATCTCTTGGTCCATAAGTGAGTGTCCTTCCCTCGAGAGCACCAACACACACTTTTGACATCTGACATCAATCTACTTTCTTTAAGTGAAAGTGAAAGTGACTGGGAGCAGTGATGGGGACTAGACCTTGCTTGAGGTTACCTCAGGGCAACCTACCGCCCTTGGGCTCAAACCCACGACCTTCTGATTCTGGGGCCTATGCTAATAGAGCTTATGTCATCTGCCCGTGTGAAGAACCTTATGTGATGTTCTACCTAAACCTCGGAGAAAAGCTTACATAGAGATCATGTAGCATTTTGAAGCCTCCACCAACGTTCCTCATGTAACAAGATTAAAAGCGACCGTAGGCCGCACGGTGTCTGGATTATAGTTTATAAGATGAGCTTATTGGAGACCCTCACTTGGGATCCATTTTTTAGGGGCGGAGGATTTGCTCCATCAGAATTGGGGGGAAAACGTTCATTAGAGGATGTTATGACTGCTTTAGCAGTTGTTCAGACAAATCAGTTAGCCGAATACGCAGGAAGACCTCCTTTCTTCTCGACGAGGAAGAAATGTTAATGGACGGGTGAACGATGCGCTTTGCATTCCGCTCAGCCCAGCTGTCCCGAGGAGCTCGCTCACCCTCTAATCATTTAAAGCTTTATTTGACGTTAAAACGCTGTGGAGCGGACTCAGGCGCTCTCTTTAAGATGATGAAATGCCAGATTCTTGTCATTTTGGAGCAGATGTGAGTGTAGAGAC
This sequence comes from Hepsetus odoe, assembly GCA_017165825.1. Classification (NCBI taxonomy): domain Eukaryota; kingdom Metazoa; phylum Chordata; class Actinopteri; order Characiformes; family Hepsetidae; genus Hepsetus; species Hepsetus odoe. The sequence goes on along the minus strand of CM029380.1, from coordinate 1,670,877 downwards.
GTCGGTTTCTCCAAAACACTCGCAGCTCCAGCTGTACACATCCTTTCTGCAAACGCTAAAGTGGGTGCAACGGTTTCTCCACACGGATAAAGGATACTAAACTGTCAGCTAATATCATTCTGTACCAGGAAACATCCGCACAGATGCAGCGTTTTCAACATGACTGTATATGAGTGTGTAAACTTTGGGAAAGTCACATGTTTTAATTAATTAATGCACAGTTTCTGGATATTTTTGAAAGGTATAAATCTAAACCTAGATCTGAAAATATAGATTTATACGCTTATATGCTTTCTGGGGGCAGCGGTGGCCTAGTGGTTCGGGCGTCGGCCACATGATCGGAGGATCGGGGGTTCGAACCCCTTCCTAATGGGTTGCCCTGAGGTACCCTTGAGCAAGGTACCGTCCCCGTCCCGTCCCTCCTGCGATGGGCTGGCGACCTGTCCAGGGTGTGTCCCCCGTCCTTCACCCTGTGTGAGCTGGGATGGACTCCAGCACTACCCCGCGACCCCGTTTGGGACAAGCGGCAGAAAATGACTGACTGACTGACCTGCTTTCTGTCTGGCAACCTACGTAATAATAATAATATAATATTAAAATAATAACAACAGGCTGTTTTTTTAAACAATCATGCATTTTTGCAAAATTTTGCAAACAATTTTGCAACAATTTTTAAAACTATTTATTGTGTAATTAAAATTTTAAAATATATAACTAAAGTAAATGAATAAATAAGGTCAGATGTTCTGTAATTGATGAAAATGTGTATAGATGGACGGATAGATAGATGGATGGATAGATAGATGATCATTGTTTCTCGTGTATATATATTTGTATATATTTCCAGTCTTTTCTGACTACTGTGTCATGTATGACTCTTGTCCTCCATTGCGGTGGGGTAATGTGGACACATGGGGCAGATGGGGTAAAGAAGACGTCATCATCATTAAAAAGCTTCCTGATATGTCTCACCCCTGAGCAGGTGCCAGATAATACGTACGGGAGACATGTATGTCCCCGTGTCCTGACAAAGAATAAAAGAAACGAATGCGAGTGTTTGCAGTGGGGGTTTTCAGGATCTCCCTGTGGCTACTGCAATATTTATCTGCCCACACTTAAGAGGTGGACTGTACACACACACACACACACACACACACACACACACACGCGCGCACACACACACATCTAACACACAACACAGGCTC
>CM029380.1:1614672-1664672 GCA_017165825.1 Hepsetus odoe | reverse complement strand
GGGCCTGCCTCTGCGACATCTAGCGTGGCTTTCGGCCTTCAAGCGAGCAAAATGTTCGACTAATGTCACGACCAAACCTTTTAAAAAGACGAATAAACTCGCGCCCATCTCAGATAGTGAGAGGCAGCGGAATGGAGCTCGAGAAATAGCACACATGTTCAGAAATGTCTAAGCAAAAGGTTAATCCTGGTTTGCGAGAGCAGGTAAAATGCCAAGCGGCTTTTTCATAGCTGCGTAATATTGATATCTGAGAAGCCTCTTCTTAACCTTTTATTATTCCTTCGGGAAGCAACAGGCAAGCCGACTCCGTGGTTTATTTTTCCATCGATTATATAATGATTGAGAATAGTAAATGTTCTTGGAGACGTCCCAAAAAACTATTATCAATTGGAAGACCTTCGTTATAGATCCGCTAAAGCGACACATGAATCTCCGTTGTAATAAAAAACAATGCCTTATATGGAAGTTCAGTTTCGAGAAGGCTGAGGCTCCTGTTCGATGCTCCTTCAACGTCAATGTTAATACTGGATTTAGAACCATTCAAACCAAGTTTTACAAAATAGCCGTGTTTCAGAAGGTTTACTGTGTGATGGGAAAAATGAAAATCTATTTTTTTTTTTTTTTTTTTTTGAAAATGGATAATTTTTTTTATAATTGGTCTGAATTAAATAACAAGCATTCTGGTGAAAAAGGACACTAAATTCTCCAAATTAGTCATTTCTAAAATTTCAAATGGACTTAAAACAACTTAACATCTAAAAATAAGTTCTCCAAATGCTGTAAAGGTCCCTCTCGTTCATCTCGGACGTGTCGATGCTCCAGGAAACTGCAGATGGTGACTTTTATTAGCAGAACCTCAGTAGGTCGTTTATTTTTACTGGGAGCAGGAACCTAGCCGGTGACAGTTCATGCTTTGGGGCATGTTCCAATCTTCTCATAGCGCCACTTGGTTACGACTGAGTTACTGGTGCCAGTGGAGAAGCTGAGTTGTGAAGATGGGTCTATAAGACTGGATGATCCCACTCATGCTTGATGAGACTGAGATGTGGAGAATTTTGGAGGAACACCTTGAACTCTTTGTTCCTCAGTCTGTTCCTCAGCAGTGTTTGCAGTGTGGCAGGAGATCATCCCACTGAAGGAGGACACTGCCACCGGAAAACACCACGAAGGAGGATTTTGGTCTGCAGTGACGTTAAGGTGTCAAAGGAACGTCCACAAGAAGGCAGGACCTGAGGTTTCCCAGCAGATCGTTGTCCATACTGCTTCCAACGGCTTCCCATAGTGCACCCTGGTGCCGTCTCTTCCCCAGGTAAGGACACACACACACCTGTCCATGCCCATCTTCTTCTTTTGATCCATCGCTAGCTTTCAGAGCCTCCATTGTGAAGAATTGTAACTTGGTAGGTTCTCTTAACGAGTCGTTTAGTTTTATCAATTAAATTATCAGAAATTCTGATAAACTGATGGGACTTCACTTTCACTTGCACTTGCACATTTATCACCGCAATCATTACTGAGCGCCAATCGACCAAAATGAAGTACTTCTTTTGGTTTATAACCATCCATGTAAACATGCAGTTACAGTCATGGTGTGTGTGTGTGTGTGTGTGTGTGTGTGTGTGTGTGATGTGTGAAATGATGGGCTAGCTGAATGGAATGAAGGCTTCACAGGCGCTGAAGTGCTTTTCCTGAGGGGACGGTGAGTCAGGGACGGAGATGATGGCATGTGTGTCATAGGCAGGCGCCAGACAGGACACAGATGGAGTGGGTGGGCGTCTCACTCTCTCCTTCTCTCTCTCATTTATTAATGTTTATTTAGAGAGAGGGGGGGGGGCGGACTGGGGTTTTAAAGAGACTGGTGTCCTGCAGTTCTGTCCATTCTGCCCATGTCCTCTCCACTCGTTTATTCCAGGCCATTATAGACAATTATTTGCAAAAATAGGCATTTAAATATGTTGTGATAAATTAAATTAATATTAAATTATAATAATATTATTACTATTACTTTCTATTAAATAATAATGACAATAATAATTTAGCTTTTTTGTTATTACATCTAGTTTATGACTTAGTAGTAGTAGTATATTTATTATTAGTATTATCAACAACAACAACAATAATAATAAACAACATACTACTAATAATATTTTTAATATCATTTATATATTGTTGTATTATTTATTATTATTTTTTATAATCTTCTTCGTCTCTTTCTCTCTCACTTATTACATCTTTCCTTGTCTTTTGAAGTCTCTAGCTGTTCTCTTCCTCTCCTCGTTCCATCCTTTTTGCCAGATCTCCACATTTGTTGTCTTTTATTCTCATCCCTTCTTTTCTCTCTGTTTTGTCCTCTACTCTTCTGCTCTGTCCCTCTCGCTCATTTGAACTTTTCTTACTTTCTTGTCTTTCTAACTGCACTCTTTATGTCTGAATTTTCCTCCTTATCTCTCTCTTTTTTTTTCTATCTCATTTTTCTCCCTTTTTCTTCAGACTGCCCAACCTGAGGTGTCTGGTTCCTAATCCTGTCCATCCTGTCCATCCTCGTCCCTCCTGATGCAAAGCTTTGCATCTTTAACTCCTGTCTCTTCTTTACAGTCTCCAACCCGTATAACATAGCTGGTCTCACTACGGTCTCCAACCCGTATAACATAGCTGGTCTCACTACTGTCTCCAAACCCCATAATATCGCTTGCCTCAGTACAGACTCCAACCCCTATAACATAGCTGGTCTCACAACTGTCTCCAAGCCGTATAACATAGCTTGTCTTACTACCATCTCCAACCTGTATAGCATTGCTGGTCTCACTATTCTCTTCAAACTGTAAAACATAGCTGGTCTCCCTACTGTCTCCAACCCATATAACATGGTTGGTCTCACTACCGTCTCCAACCCATATAATATTTCTGGTCTTACTACCATCTCCAACCCATAAAATATGGCTGGTCTCTCTACCGTCTCCAACCCGTATAACATATCTAGTCTCACTACCATCTCCAACCCATATAACATATCTGGTCTCACTACTGTCTCTAAACCTTATAACATAGCTGGCCTCACTACCGTCTACAACCCACATAACATAACTTGTCTCACTACCATCTCCAAACTGTATAACATGGCTTGTCTCACTACCATCTACAACCCACATAACTTGTTTCACTACCGTCTCCAAACTGTATAACATGGTTGGTCTCACCACCGTCTCCAACCCATATCTGGTCTTACTACCATCTCCAACCCATATAACATATATGGTCTCACTACTGTCTCTAAACCTCATAACATAGCTGGTCTCACTACCGTCTACAACCCACATAACTTGTTTCACTACTGTCTCCAACACGTTTTACATAGCTGGTTTCACTACCGTCTCCAACACGTATAACATGGCTGCCTGTTGTTTGGTCAGTACAGCAGGTCTGCATCTCCAAGGCAACTCCAGGCTCTTAACTGCTGTAAAATAAAGCATCAACACTTTAAAATGGCCTGGAAGTGAAAGTGTGCCGAGTTTCACACTCAAACTTCACTCGTCGTGGCTTTGAAGTGGAAGGATTTTTTAATTACCAGCAATTACTCATAAAGTGAAGACTGTTATCTCTGGTGGCTCCAATCAGAGGAGATACGAACACCAAAGTGAAAAATCCCCTCCGTGTTGGAGCTCCGAGTGGCAGTAATTAAAGCTCTGTTCTACCAGAGCGGCTCATTCGGTTCCATTGTTTCCACACGATTTATAATTCACAGAACTTCAGGCTCCCAGAGGAAGAGAACCCGTCCCCGTCCTGCAGGACGCTCCCCGTCCAGCCATCCGCACCAGATAAACTTCAGAACACTCACAGCCGAGTTCCGCGAAGAACCGCGAGATCCGCGAAGAGGAGAACCGAGTAGAAATACAGAAACTCTCCCAAAATCCCTTCACCCATAGTTCTCTCTCTCTCTCTCTCTCTCTCTCTCTCTCTCTCTCTCTCTGTGTCTTTCTATTTTACTCTCTTTCTCTTTTCCTCTTCTCCCATCTCTAACCATTTTTCTTCTTTTCTTCCTCTTCCTTCTCTCTCTATCTCTCTTTTGTCTTGCTTATTATGTGTCTCCATCTCTCTCTCTCTCTCTCTCTCTCTCTCTCTCTCACTCATTCTCTCTCCATTTATCTTTCCCTTTTCTCCTGTCTTTTTATCTGTTCTTTCCTCTTCTCTTCTTTTTTAACTTCTCTCTCTGTCTTTTTCAAGGTCCCTCTATTCGTTCTTGTTATTTTTATCTCTTCCCCCTCTTCTATCTCTCTGTTCTGTCTTCTCCTCTACTTCCTCTGTTTCTTCTCTCTCACTCATTTGACCTTTTTTGTCTTTTCCTGTCTTAAATCTGCTCTCTGTACCTCTCGTCTCTTTTCTTTTTCTCTCTTTTGTTTTGTTTCTTTCTCCCTCCCTCCCTCTAGTTTCCATTTTCCCTTTTCTCCTGTCTCTCTTTCAGTTCTTTCTTCTGCCCCCCCTCCTCCTCTTCCGAGGCCACTAAATCTGTTGATTCAATGCCTGTTTTTTTTTCTCTGTTTTTTTTTTTGTTCATTTATTTATTTTGTGCTCTTTAATGTCTCGAGGCAGATTTTTCTTCTTTATCTCAACACGGCGGATCTTTCGATCCTAAGAAAAGACCAAATTCTGAAATAACTCTTCTCCAGTAAAGCTTTATTTTTGGGATTACATTATTTATTTATTTATTTATTTATTTAATCTGATGATGTTTCTTTTCCTGATGAAATGCTTCTTTAACGTGATGGAGAAACAGTCACTTACGGTTCCTTGATTAACATTTAAGCCTTGGTTCTCGACCCCAAAGGGTTCCACTACAGCATTTGTTTGACTTTAAAGTCAATTAAAGTACTTCTTCATAAAAAAAAAATGGTTTCCTTTAAAGTACATTGAAATGAATTCAAATATCAACATCACGACGATCAAAAAGAGAAAATGAGCATAAAACTCCGTTAAAGATGATGCTGGATAGAAACTGATCTTTGATGTTTTTCAGTCCCCAGAAAGCTCCCAGATTCCTCCGCTCTTTGTTTCGTGTGACGGAATGTTGTGTCTTCTGATCGGAGGCGTCCGCCCCGCCCCTCACGCGGCCTTTCGGCTGTTGTGAGCCCACACTCCGCGACCTTTGACCCCAGGTCCTCAGAGCTTAGGCCTCTGACCAGTGGGAAAGTGGGTCCTGGGCTCTGGGCGTGTACGAACACACTGACAAACACCCCCAAACACTGGCGAGGACGGCGGGGGGAGGGGTGGGAGAAAACACCTCGGCATTGACGCTCCAGCAGCCAGCGAGTCTCCAAGTCTGTCGAATTTCAAAACCGGAGTCTCTTCCTTTGTTCGGGCGAAAATCGCGCCACAATGGATTAAAAAGGCCGGCACTAAGAGGGGCATCGCAGATGCCAAAATTCTTTTCTGGGCGGCTTTAAGGGGTCAGAGAGGACCAGGGTCCAGCGAGCGGTGGGAAACCCAAGATCCACATCCGAAGAAATCTCTCCGACTGCGACAGGGTTCTCTCTTAAAAGTCCGGCACCGTTTCGATTCACTACTGGAACGTGTTTACATATTGAATTAAAAACGGATGCGTTTCATTTGCGTCGAATCATCTGTTGATGAAAAATTCATGGACAAAATTAGAGACAGAACTCAGCATCTCCTACTCCAACCCCTATAACATAGCTGGTCTCACTATCGTCCCATGAACCTTCACCTTCACCCTTGCTGGTACTCATCTTTCACAGATCACTCCTCTCACTCTTCTCCACCAGACATATCCTGCGCCTGTGTAGCAGTGATGGGGACGGTACCTCGCTCAAGGGTACCTCAGGACAGCCACCTGGTCCCATATTCCGATCCTGGGGTCTAGTCGCTAAACACTAGGCCACCGCCGTCTCCGTATAAAGGACTATATTCATCCATTAGCTGTTGATCCTAATCGGGGCGCTGCTGGAGTCCCAGTTTTCAGGCTGTTGCTGGTAACAAAAGAACATTGATTGATAATAAAATATCCCTTTGTCATGCAGACCACCGGCTGTAGTCATATAACAGGTCAAAAGGTCAACCCACGTGCTGGAGCGGCCCATTAAAGTGGGCGGATTTGATAAAGTGTTGAAGAGGAAAGACGGCTTGTGCGACTTCTGGCTCATTCAGCTCGTCCTGTCGCACTGATGAACGCTGGAATGAGATACAGTTCAATTTGGCACAAATGGTGTAAGCCTTTCTGTTAGAGAGTGAGAGAGAGAGAGAGAGAGAGAGTGAGAGAGTCTGACCTGTTAATGAGCCTATTAGTGGCACAAGTATCTCGTTGACTGAGGGTTGCAGGAGAAACAAATCAGAGAAACAAACACTGGGCTAAGAAAATGACGTTACACACACACACACACACACACCCTAAAAGCTCATACAACTGATTGAATATAATAACAAAACCTCGTAAGCCTCGTAAACTACATGCATAAAATAAGAATTGAGCCTAAAACCCAGCAAGTGACTTATTATAACAGGAATCAAACCTAAAACCTGCTAAAACGGATTGAGTTTATTAAGAATTAAACCTAAAACATTTTATAAATGACTGAACATACTATAGGAATGGAATGGCGAACCTGGCACAGCCGGCTGAATTAAAAAAAGAAATAAAACCTAAAACCTGATAGAACCGTTTTAAAATAATAGCAATAGAACCCAAACCCTTCTATAACTGACTGAAGCAAATATATGACTTGAATTTATTTAAAGAATCAAACATAAAACCTCCTACAATTGACTGAATATAAAAGAAATTGAATCTGTGACCTTTTACAACTGACATAATATAATGAGAATCAAACCTAAAACCTCCAAAAACTGACTGAACACACTAGAAATTGGGTCTAAAACGTACAACTGATAGAGTTTAATAAGAATAGAATCTGAAATAAATGACTGAATGTAACTGGAGTTAAACCTCAACTGTCCTGCAACTGACTGAATATATTAGGAACCGAACCTCCAACCATTAAAAGGCAGATGTGTTAGCGTGTTGAATTAATCCTGATCTTAACCAATCCTAACTTTAGTATTCCCCTGAATACTAAAGTGAGTGAGAGTGAGAGAGTGAGTAAGTGCATGAGTGAGTGAGAGTGAGAGAGTGAATGCATGAGTGAGAGAGTGAGCGAGTGTGTGCATGAGTGAGAGAGTGAGAGAGTGAGCGAGTGTATTTATTTTTTCTAGCCATGTTTGTAATGAGTTTGGACGAATGTTATGAATGTCTTACAGTTTCATTAAAACTGTTACCAAGAAATTTGACATTTCTAAGAAGAGAATTCTTGATTGCTGCAGAGTGCTTTGTTCTGCGAGCAGGATTATTCTGAAGAAGCTTAACACACACACACACACACACACACACACACACACACACACACACACAGTCAATGCTTTGTGATAATTCCCATGGCTTAAATCATAAGCCTGTGGAAATAATGTCCTATCATGCAATAAAGTGGTAAATTGCCATTCTGGTTATGGTTGACATCTCTTTCTATCTATCCCTCCTTCTTTGTCGGTCGTCTTCCCTCCTGCTCTTCTTCTCTTTAACTACCACAATCCATTTTTCAAGACAAACGTTACCTCACTGCCCTAAGCAGCAGGGAAACAGGCCAGGAGTCAAAGCGACTTTCATGCACCATCAACACGAAACCTCTTCAGTGCACCACTCAAGATTTTAGCATTAAAGAAATATACATTTTTACATTTCCCTCCAAACCCCAAATGTAGTTAATCAGCCAGGACACTGGGATTTTGCAGAGCTAAGGCTCTGACTGAATTTATAGATGCTTCTTCTTGGCCAAATCCTACAAGACTGCAAGAAATCCGACCACAGCTATGCGGACGTTACGCAGACTTACCTGGCCTTCCCGCCCAAGAACTACACCTTACTCAATCTGTAATCTGAGTCTTGAGCACATCTCTAATCTGACAGGACTTTCTGCAGTTAAATAACAATAAAACTTATCATTTTACATTTCTGGCATGTATTTACCGGTGGCAGCGGTGGCCTAGTGGTTAGGGAGTTGGCCCCAGATCGGAAGATTGTGGGTTCCATTCCCACCCCAGTGGGTTGCCCTGAGGTACCCTTGAGCAAGGTACCGTCCCCATCACTGCTCCCCGGGCGCTTTCAATAGCTGCCCACTGCTGCACGTGTGTGTATGGGTAAAATGCAGAGCTCCAATTTTGTTGCGGTTCACTGTGTGCTGTGCTGTGACCTCGCAATGACAAGGGTTGTCACTTTCACTTTCACTTTTCACTTTCATTTATCAGATGTTTTTATCCAGAGCGACTTCCATGTCCTAATTACAGGGACAGTCCCCCCTGGAGACACTCAGGGTTCAGGGTCTTGTTCAGGGACCCAGTGGTGGTAGTGCTGGAGGTGGGATTCGAACGTGGGACCTCTTGAGCCACAGGCCAAGAGAGGCCAAGACTAGCTGCTTTTTTTTTTTTTTTTTTAATATATATACGGCTCATTTCCATGTGGTTTTTGGTAATAAAATCCTGCAGCTGATTATGAAAACCACCAGCACAAGCTTACAAGACATTAGCAAGTTAGCATTGTTAGCCTACAGCTCAGCCTAAAGTTAAATCTTCTCAGTGAAACACTCCTAGCAGCCCTGCTGTTTATTTGAAATGATTTCTGCCGATAATAATGTGTAATAATGTTTTTTGACCATTCCTGACCATGAGTCTGTTAGTCAACACAAAGTTGAAATTGCTCCGTCTACCCACAGAAAGCGTTGCAAAAACCCTGCTTTGAACAGACTTTAGGGATGGGGAAGGGTGTGGTCAGATACAGCTAGGGTAGAGATGGGGTATCTTGTGACATCACAGAGTGCAAAGAGTACATTAAAGCATTGCAGATGAAGGAAGCTTTCAGCAGAAACTGAACACGCTACATATATAAATAAATCTGCCTGCCTTAGCTATCAAGTCATTAGCACCCATACGCATTGCTGCAAGCCTGAAATCTCAAATAAACTCATTCTTGTCTTTTATTGTGTTTTAAAGACTGTACAAAGGGGTACTTGCCTACGGACCTTTGACTCAAGAGGTCCAGGTTCGAATCCCACCTATAGCACTACCCTGGGGCCCTAAGCAAGACCCTTAACCCCGAGTTGCTCCAGGGGGACTGTCCCTGTAATTAGGACATGGAAGTCGCTCTGGATAAGAGCGTCTGCTAAATGGCGTAAACGTAAATGTACAAAGTATAACATTGCTTAATGGCTTAATTCAGGCATGCAGTTAGCATGTTGCTAATTAATAGCCTTCCTGTTTAGTCACATTAGCCTCGCAGTGTAACACCATGGAGTGAAAATGGCTTCGACACAATGAGCTCAGATGTCGAGGCAAGAACTGGACAGCAGCCCTGCAGAGAATATGGCTTCCAGCCACTCTGAGAACTCCCGAGTGTAACTTTGCAACTTTTTAAATCTCTGGCTCAATAAAAGGCCGCTAATAACGGCCCCATTTTGCTCTTCAGACATCTGCCGATCTCGTTATGCTCAACCACGTCCACTAAAAGCCTGGAAGAGGACGCCATTAAACAGGACGAGATCACACAGGAGCTCTTCTTGACATGCTGCTAATGCTGACCCGCCTGCCCCGGCCTTTCTAAGCTCCTCACTCTTCATATTGCTGTTTGATGATGGCAGGGCGACTGGCCGTCACCTAGCGCTAAATGTCAAAGCATCCTCATTAAAGCCTGCAGGACCGCCGCTCTCTCTGGTGTCCATTCTTCCAGCCAAACTCCCTGAGTCACTCTGACTCAGGCCTCGGCATTCAGGCCTCAGATGCTCATGCTAGCCTTTCATCATGGAGAGTCTTTTTTGCACAGAAAAACCTCAAATATTTGCATTTCGCTTTCATTACCTGTGCTCACCTTAATCAACTTGAATAATTCCATTTGGAATCAAGTCAGTTCATCAAGTGGTTACGGACTCGGCCCAGTATTTAAAAGGTTGTGAGCTTGAGTCTCGGAACAGTAGGTTGCCCAAAGGTAATGTGAGCAAGGTACCGTGCCCAGCACTGCTCCCTGGGTGCTGGTTGTACGGCTGCCCACAATTATGTTCCCAAATGATACAAATTGCCTGTATTGTGTACCTAGTTTTGTTTTTTTTTAATCTCATAATAATAACAATATATATAAAATGTTTGTGTGAAACATTATTCTTCCAATTTTTATGTATTTTTTTGCATTTTACACACTGTAGCCCATCTGAACGTTAGCGATATATCAACCCCTGTTCGGCCCCCTTTATTACGGGTTTATAAAGGATTTGGTTTTGTGATGATGGACCTGCACAGCAGTGACAATAACATGCTGGGTGTTCACAAAAACTGACTGCTGATGGTCAAGAAGATCCAACTGTGTAACAACAGATGGGCTCCAGCCTCTGCAGCAGCAAGGTGGAGCTTCAAAGGCGAGGCAATAAGAAAGGAAATCGGTTGGTCTGACTTCGGCTTATTTCCCGACACTTATTCGCGCCGCCTGAACCACGATCAACACCGAATGTGCAGGAGGGGAAAAAGGAGGCATGTAGAAAAGCACGGAGGATAAAGGCGGAGCTGCGTTTAAAGGAAAGGCTCTTTGTTGCTGCCATTGAAAATATTTGTACAGCTTAAACCTTGAAGTAAACCCAATTACAGTCGCCTCAAAGTAATGCAGCAGCAAATTAGTGGCTCCAGCCTTTCTTGTCGAGGCGTAATGTGCATCAGGCCACTAAACAAAGAGCTTCTGCAGAAAGAGCTGAATCTGCAGTGCTCTGGGTGGTGGGGGAAGGGAGATTCTTAAAGCAATGGAGCAAAAAAAAAAAAAAAAAGTCAAATTTATACTGTTTTTTTTCCATCCCAAGCCCACATGGACTTGATCAGCCTGGACACGTTATGTGCCTGAAGTTGTGCCCTGGAGTTAAGAGGTTATTGCAGCTAATCGGGGACAGCTGGAGCGTCATCAAACCATTAAAACAATCAAAATTTGAAGTTAACTTATTAGTTAAGTCTTATTTGCGTGTAAAAGCTTGTGTGTCCTGCTTGTGTGAGGGGACAAAATCAGCTGGAAAATAATGTATAGAAATATTCTCATACATACACGCGTTCATTTCTCTACGAGCCGCTGCGAGTGCGATCCTGTGCAGTGCTATTGATGCTTTAATAATTCTGTTCATTCGTTCAGGGCCAGACGAACACTGCGCTCACAGATACCCACCAATGCAGATAAATCACCTTGCGGATGATGAACGGTGAGGATCCTGCAGTTAAAGAACACCTCTCGGTGTGTTTAGCTCCAGGCTTTGGCTGAGCTGGTGCTGGACGCAGTGAGAAAACACTGAGGTGGGAAGATCTTTAACTGCTGCAGCAGATGTTGCACATGACACAGCACATATGGTACAGAAGGGAGGAGGAGAAGAGAGAAGAGCAGAGGAGAATGGAGGAGGAGGAGGCGGAAAGGATATGATAGGAAAAGAAATAAGGAGAGAGGAGAGGAGAAAGGAGACAAGAAGAAAAGAGATGAGGAGAGGTGAAAGGAGACATGGAGGAGAGAAGAGAAGATGAGAAGAGAGGAGAGGAGAAAGGAGATAAGTAGATAAGGGGAGGGAGAGGATAGCAGATGAATATGGAAAGGTGAACAAGAAGACAAGATCTCCACCCTCAGCATTGTTCTCCTGATGCACTCCTCGTCTCTCTTCTGGACCAGCGCAGTCTCACTTCTCTCACTTTGTCTCTGAACCAAACTGAGCTATCGCTGTTATGTCTGTGTCTTATTTAATTTGAGGACATATAATGTTGAGACACATATAGATATATAAACCCCCAAAACACACACACACACACACACACACACACACACACACACACACACGCACTTCGCTGTGTATCTGTGTTGGCTGTGGGTTAATCCTGTGAGTGTTGGGGCTGAAGCAGTAGAGCACATTTCACAGCGCGGGTGGATTCGCTCCGGGCCCAGTCATTTCCAATTACAGTCCAGCACACTTCTTAATCAGCAGCAGCTTTCCCTGTCTTTACCCCATCCCTCTCTCCCTCTCTCCCTCTCTCCCTCTCTCCCTCTCTCTCTCCACACAGGATGTGGCTGCCATGTTTTCCTTGGCTGCAGACGTTGCCAGATTGGGCAAAGCAAGTAACACACTGCCGCGATGCCCAGGAGAGCATCATGCAGCCGGTCAGGGAAAGTGTCTTACTGTCTAACTTTGTAGATCTTCTTGCACAGTTAATAAGAAAAAGAAGAACCATTACAGCTAACGGTACTGGATCAATGGCGAAATCTATGAGCACCTCATTACAATTCCTGATCACCGTTAGAACCAAAGTAGTAAATGTACTGGGACGTTTATGTACTGCATTACAGCACTTTAAAAGTACACTCAAGTGCAGTTTTTCAGGCATCGCTTCTTTTTTTTTCCTTTCTTCCCAACATTTGACCAGAAATATCTGTCCTTTTCTTCCATTTTCAAAAAGAACTTCTGAACACAATCAAGGCTATTTTGTTTTTTCATCACCTTCCCAACATCCACCGTCTCAGACTAAATGGACACAAACACAGAAGAGACGTCCCTCTGTGTGTCCATCGGTGCAGGACAGAGTGAAGGAGAGTGAGAGAGAGGACAGGGAGAGTGGACGGTGGAGTTCAGGGTGTGTGGAGTGTGTGTCCGTGATGGAGAACTAGTAGACAGTGATGAAGGAGGTAGGCGGTGAAGTTACATGGATTATTTTCCAGTAGATTGTTTTTATTGGAGTTGATTCGAGGCTTTAATTCTTTTAATTCTATTAATATGGGTGAGATTCAGTTCACTTTCAGCAAAGACAGACGCTCCAGGCGTCCTTCCAGAACACGTCCTCTACACTCTCAGTACATTCCTGTACTTTTGACTTTACACTCAGTACATTCCTGTACTTTTTACTCTCAGTACATTCCTGTACTTTTTTTCTTGTATACTCAGTACATTCTGTCCTTCCAAGGGGACATGGTATAAATCTTTTTTATGGATTTTTATGTAGTTTTTGCTGCATTTCCCAATCCTTCTACTAAAATAGAGTCCACAGGCTGTGTTATCAGCCAGCGACAGCAGAGACCAGCATCAGCAGCTGGTTTCGCCCAGAGACTCCCCAGGCTGCTGTCATGACATAGCGGCTTCCAGCCTCGCCCAGCTGAATGCTAGTCCTGGGATGGTCTCCTGTTGTGCCAGTAGAGAAACAATAACTCACTCTTCTTCTCCGCTCTGCTTTCCTCTGGGAAGTATTGTATTACCTGGCACAGTGGACGAGTCTGACCGCTAAACAAAAGCGTGGAAAAACTCTTCATCAGCCAGGCGGTCTGATCAAGTAACTTCAAAACAGAGGCGCACAAAAGGGCTGCCTGATAGTACACATATAATCAGAATTCAAGTTTATAAGAATACTGCAGTCCTGTCGCACCAAAAATCCTTATTGCGTTTTATACAGTTTGACCTTTCGTGATGAACTGACCAAAAGAAAGCTGGAGCAAAATCTGCACTCTCCGTTGTGGTCAGAAGATCAAGCCAGGAGGTTGATTAATGCTGCCTGATTGTTTAAATTGGTGTGTTTATGGTAGTAGACTGGAGGGCAAAGGTCCTTTTTCTCTGCATTAAAGTTATAATGAGTGGGCTCATTGGAAAAGTCCAAAATGAATGAACACGAAACGGAGAACCTAGGGTACCAGACCCATTCTTAAGCTGTGAGAGTGGCAGCACTAACCCACGGCATGTGTATAGTATTTGGCCATATTTTTAAAAAAATTAATTTTGAGCAGTAGGCATTTATTTATAAAATTAACATCAATGATAAAACAAATCAATAAACATATATATATATATATATATATAATATATATATATATATATATATATATATATAATATTATTAATTGCATCATTCACAATCTTGTTCAATCTCTTCTCAGATAATCCCAGTGTAATTAGTAGCTCCTCTTCAATACCTGGCCTGGCTAATCAATGCTTCGTTAATTTAAATCAGGTTAAGTATATATTGTTATATGTATTTATATATATTGAATATATATGGTTATATTTTTATGTTCAAAAATGTTTTCTGCTTCTGTGCAACTCTTAGTAGCAGCCAAAATTATAATTTTTTCTGCTTTCTTTATGATTGTTATTAACTATTAATTGATTTAATTGATGTTATTACTTGATTTTATAAAATGAATGATAATATTAATGATAATAAATCAAAGGCGCCTCTCCTCCACATTGAGAAGGTCCTGGGTTTGACTTACCTCTTGATGTGCTCACTTTCAGAGAACACGGTACCTTTTGTATCTCACCAGTTTTTTCAAGTGTTCATTGAAAGTGAAAGTGACTACCCTAGCACAGCACAACAGAATGAAATTCAGCCTCTGTGTTTCACCCATACACACACGTGCAGCAGGGGGCAGGTATTCAAAGCGCCCATGGAGCAGTGACGGGGACGGTACCTTGCTCAAGGCTACCTCAGGGCAACCTCCTGGTGAGGGAATCGAACCCACAAACTCCCGAACCACTAGGCCATCGCTGCCCAAAAGGCGACCAGTTACACTTATAGCTTAGGGCTCGTCTGGGTTTAGGGACGAAGCCCCAGGATCAGAAGGTCATGGGTTAGAATCCCAAACCAGTAGGTTGCCCAGAGGTACCCTTGAGCAAGGTGCCGTCCCCTCCACTGCTCCCCGAGCACTTTAAGTAGCTGTCCCCGCAGGACGGTGTGTGGGTGAAAAGCAGAAGTCACTTTCACTTCACTTCAAGCTAAAGAGCTTTAAAGTAATATAAAGGACAGTTACTGATCTGTGAGCACCAGAGACCTCTCTTCCTATTGGCTGATGGTGGGAATGTGTTAGGATATGCTTGCAAGCAAAGGATAAACGTCAAAGCTGGGCCTGATGATGGCAAAATGGGGCTGAATTTGAAGCCATCGCAGAAAATCGTAAATCCTGAGATAACAGACGTAATTAAGAAAGAAGCCGGGATGAGTGTTGAGCAAACGTGCCTAGTGAGTGTCCTTAAATGCATAAATATAATGTCCAATATCTCTCTTAAAGGATTACTGTTTACTCTGGAAATGGATCAACATTAGAATGAGTAAAAATACACAAAGTGGATAAGAGAAGAGGAGATGATGTGCTTTAATTACAGGCTGAAGGGTCTCATCATCGTACTCACATAAAGCGCTTTAATGAAAGGTTCCAAAAACACTACGGCTTTAACTCCCCGTCTTCACCGCAGGGAACGGCAAACGCATTATCAACAGCACCAAGCTCTTCTGGAGAGTAGCAGCCCACTAAAACAATCTCCTCACACACACACAGCATTGTCAAGGGGAAAACAAACACACACACACACACACACACACACTGAACATTGAATATTTCATTATAGTGGTTCCTGTCAAGGGGTGGGAAACAATCCTTGATGGTTGGACGACGGTGTCCATGCAGGTCATAAGTGCTGCAAGGAAGGAGAACCTGGGGAACCTGTGGCATGGACATGAGCAGCCCGAGGATTATTAATGCTGACTGATCCCTCAGAAAGGCTCTAAACTCTTCGTGTAGATTGCAGACCAGTCAGAGTTCCCATGCTGACTCCATCCATCATTGAAAGCATCTACAACTACCATGGAGATATGGAAGAAGGTGGACTGCTGGACCACGTATCTTTTAGATCCAAGAGACAAAATGGGATGAATACAAGCTGGTGGAGGTACAGTGATGTTCTGGGCAATGAACTTGTAGAACCCCATCCACCATCAAAAGCACCTGAGTAGAACTGGACCATGGAAGAAGGTGGCATGGACTGAAGGACAATGTATATTCCACCAGGATACAAAATGGGGTGAAGGGATGCTAGGGGAGGTAGAGTGATGCTCTGGGCCATGATCTTGTGGGACCCCATCCATGCAATGATCCATGGGCAATGATCTTCTGGAACGTCGATGAGTCAAAGCTGTTATAGTGATGTCAAGGTGATCCATACAATACAAGGCAAGTGGCTTTAATGTTATGGCTGACCAGTGTGTGCCTACTGGTACAGCTATTGATAAGACATTCAGTTGATTAATAATAAAGTGTTAATATTGATTTTTAATGTTAAATCACTTTTTTAAATACATTTTTGGATGGCAATTGTGAAACATCTTATTTACTCAAAATAGTAATTTGAAAAGAACTTTAGTTGGCAGAGGACGGCACCTGGGGCACCGCAAGGAGCTCTCAGGGCATCTGAGGTTACCATGCAAAAGTCTTGAGCCCCTCATATCTTCATAATCTGCTTCCAGACTTATCTTTAATGTCTTGCTGAGGAGCAGTTCTCCAGATCTTCCTGAAGGACAGTGTTTCTGTCTCTCATTTTCAGTCCAGTCTCTGTACCTGAGCAGCACAGTGATCTACGTCTGAACCTTCAAGCAGAACAAAGCGTCCAACTTAAGACATGAAGCAGTGAAGGAACAGGTGCAGATGATTCCAGATGATCAGGACATTTGTTTACTGCTGATGCTGAACATGGGTGGGTGGAACTTCTGTTTCTAGAACCTTGTATCTTTAGACACTTTTCAGCCTGGAGCTCTAAAACATTTCTTCCCATTACTTTTATTTTATTCTGTTGAAGATCAGACAGTCTGAGGGGCAGCATATCATTTTGTATGATTCATGAAGATGATTCCCTGCAAAATATAAAGAAGGTGAACACCCTGTGTGAACACCCTTCACTGGTTCCTGAACTGTAGCTTTTCTGCTGGTGGCCGGGTCGGCCTGAAGGTCTGATGTGTGTAATTGGCCTCAAAACACTCCAGCTTTAATTGAATTTGGGGCTGAACACCACAGTGCCGTAGTGGTTAAATTAAATGCGATCATAATGTAGTTCATTAAAAATGCTGTGGCTGGGAAATTAGGCAGTAAAAATGTGCCATTCACAAAGAGCCATGGAGCTTTAATGAAGCCCTCAGACAGTTAGTGAAAGGAAAGGGTAACGAAGGAGAAAAAGTGAAGGGCGGGAAGAGTGTCAAAGAAAAAAAAACAACGTGAGGGAAAGGGATAGAGTAAGAGAGGGCGAGAGAAAGAGTGAGAGGGCGAAAGAGAGGAAGAAGGTGAGAGAAAGATAGCTAGAGAAAGTGAGAGCGTAGGGAGCAAAAGGTTAGGGGAAGAAAGATAGAGAAAAAGAGAGAGACAGGGAGAAAGGGAGGAAGATGATGAGATGAAGAGAGAAAGTGAAAAATAGGAAGTGAGAGAGAAAGAGAGAGAGAGATGGAGGGAAAGGGAGGGAAGAAGAAAGAGAGAGAGAAAACGGTAGGAAGTGAAAGAGAGAGTTAGAGAGTGAGAAAAATGGAAAGAGAGGGAGAGAGAGAGAGATGGAGGGAAAGGGAGGGAGGAAGAAAGAGAGAGAGAGAGAACAGTAGGAAGTGGGAGAGAGAGTTAGAGAGTGAGAGAAAAGGAAAGAGGGAGAGTGAAACAGGGAGAGAGAGAGAGAGAGTAAGAGAGAGAGAGGGAGAGAGAGAGAGAGAGAGAGAGCAAGCAAGAACACTGAAACCAGGTAGTGGCTTTTCATGAGCAAATAAGGAACTATGACCACATCATGTACCACTTCCTGCACACTCAGGTGCCACCCCTCACCTGAACTATACAGAGTATTTCCAGCAGTATTGCAATACTTTCCTGAAAAGGCCTGATTTCCCAGGCATTGTGGGTAATTACTGTGCAAAAAAAGGCTCAGCTCTATCTGTGCACCGAGGTGAAGCTACAAGGGAAGGCTTCTGATGCGACACCAGCGTATCTTGGCTGTAACAGAATATTTCCTCGTGCGTTTCTGCACATGTGCACATCTGTTACTGTGGAGTATTTGTGTGACAACCTGATCAAGTCCCCTGGACAAATCACCTGGGCCGATAGTCACGGCTGCATGACTGGGTCTTTACAGGAAGGTCCCCAGTGATTAAACCAGAGGTGACAGAGCCAAGGTCGCAACACAGGCAGGCTACCGCAGCGAAATGTTAGGAAATGTCTCATTTCCTGTGCAGGTGCAATGTATGTTTTTGTTTTTTGTTTTTTTTTAATGCAGAAAATCGTGTGTTTTATGACCAGAAAAGGTCTGAGTGGAAAAACTGCTGGGACAACTGCACTACTTCCTGATGCGACATATATGAAAATAGGTATTTTCTGTATTTTCTGTTCAAACGGTGTGAAATTGTCCGGTTTTATACCTTAAATTTGTTTGCCTCATGGAAAAGGGAGCGCCTTTACATACAATACAAAGCCTAGATTTGGGAAGAGGATCGTGCAGAGTCAGTCCACCTTAATAATAAACCAGGAGTGAAGATATAGTGGAATTATATTCACTAAAACTACTGAAAGCATACCCTCGAGGATGCCACCGCAGTGACGACCCCGTACCTTCTTAATTCTGTGAGTGTGGCCTGATTATGGAGAGAATGCGAGTTCTGATTTCCTGTTTCAGCAGCACTTTGGATCACACACAGGATCGAACCTGAGACAGACCAGGGAAAAGTCTGCTTTGATCTGCTGGATTAAGAAAACAGTAAAGGATAGAAGCGCTACAATGATTTGGAGGATGTGTTTCATGTGTATCTCTTTCATTTCCTTCTTTTTTTCGTCTTCTTGGGTTGTTTTCACAGCTCCGAGTGTTAAAAAGGAGAAGCTTATCCTGACTAAGCTTTGTGGGGAATGACTTAGTACTCAACAGACTGGAGGAATCCATGGAAGCATCTTCACTTTAATCCAAATCTGGCTCCTCTAGCAGTCACTATTGTCTTACCCAGGCTCGTTTGGGCGAGGGTTTGATTATCAGCTGACAGAATGAATGGCCAGCTTTAGAGAACGGGCACATGAAAGTAAGACAGTATTGTCCAATGATGAAAAACCAAGAAATCGCACAGACACACAGTCGTGTTCAAGAGCTAACTCACATTAGGTGAAGGAAGGTGTGAAATTCCCATGACTATCATGGGACTGCACACGGTTTTAGTCTAAATAGGTATGTGTCAGTACAAGAATGCATCCATCCATCCATCCATCCATGGGACATATCCTCACTGAGGAATTGCTGGTGCCTATCCCAGCACTCATGGTCGAAAAGTTGAGAAACACCCAGGGCAGGTCCATCACAGGGCTGATACCCAAGTAAATTCATAATGTAGCATCTGAAGTCCCCCTGATGTCTACAGACCATGGGAGTGATCCTGAAGAGGTCCCTGAGGTCCGCAGTGCACGTTCCATTTCAATCAGCAAGGTTCTTGAACCAGTTCCGTACAGCATTCTTCGAATCCTGCTGAAGCAATCCCCATTTCTACCAGTTTGTAATCAAGGATGTGGAGGAGAAGCCATAGCCAGTTATGTCATCATGATTCCTGCTGGAAAAAAAACCAAAACAGATTTCAGTTTCAGTTGAAAACCGACTTTCAGGTTCTGAACCAGTTTAATTTAGTGTGTCAGAGTTGCTGAGATTTGCATTGAGTGAGGAGGAGGGACAGGATTATGAACGAGTTTATTAGAGAGACAGCTCAGGTTTGACAGTTTGGAGACAAAGTCAGAGAAGTGAGATTGCATTGGTTAGGACATGTGCAGAGAAGAGATGAGGAGTATATTAGGAAGTTGCGGAAGACAGGAAGAAATAGAGATGGATGAGTCACTCTGAAGACCCCTAATAGGAGCAACCAGAAGAAGAAGAAGAAGAAGAAAATGATTATGATTCTGCAGTGTAGGACAAGCCAGTCAAATCCACAGATGGCACCATCACATTGGCACCATTCCACGAATCCACACCTTGATGGATCAGCAGAGTTTAGGAGGCACAAGGAACACATAGACACAGTCTGTAGCACTGTCTCCTCACAGCGGGACGGTCCTGGGTTCCATTCCCAGTTGGGAAGGTCTGAGTCTTTCTGTGTGGAATGGACATATCCTCCCCGTGTCTGCGTGGATTTTTTTCCAGAAGCTCCAGTTTCTTTCCGCTGTCCCAAGACCTGCAGGTAAGGTGGACTGGAGACACTAAATTGTCTCAGTAGGTGTGAGTGCGTGTGCCCTGCGATGGACTGACGACCTGTCCAAAGTGTGCCCCCGAGAGCTGGGATAGACCCCAGCACCCTAATCAGGACGAGCGGTTCAAAAAATGAGTGAGTGAGATGGTTTTAACATTATGGCTGATCAGTAAGTATACACAGTTGTCACATGAGGTTACAATTCTCGTTTTAAACGTCCGCAGAACATCAGTTGGTGGGTTCCTTTTGCTTCCTCCCTCCACTTTCTGCAGTGACGTCTGCTGTGTTGGAGGCTGCAGGCTGGTGATAACTCTGCTGCTGCTCACGCTCAGCCAGGCGACACGCTGTGACGAGCCGTCTGCCACCCAGGCCGCTGCATTTTAATTGGCAACTTAATAAGACGCTTTTGTTCGCAACGGAGCCGGTATCAGTAAATTTCACCCAACCTCCCTCAAGAAAAAGCTGCCGCTGAGAACCACGGCTCCCTGCGCAAGGAGCCGGTACCGTTCGCCTTCCTGTTCGTGTTGCGTCGTTAATTCTTCCAGGAATGTCTTTCATTTAACACGTGTTCATTCCGTTTAGCTAAATGTAAATATGCTTCATATTTATTCCAGTCTGTTAGCGCTCCAGTGCTGATGACATGCTGTTTATAACATCTGGATCCGTGGCCAAAACCAGTTCAATACCGCTCACCTGTTCACCTGTTGCCCACATTTTCATTCTTTTCATGAAAACAGCTGTAAAGTATCCACTATTAATGATTCAGAATCTGTTATGATCATGAATATTTCAGAATCCACTATCAATTATTTCCCATTTACTATTCACTATAATTACACTATAATTACACTATAATTACAGTATTTTCAAAGAATGAAAGTGAAAGTGACTATTCATCAAGGTGAAGAAAGTGACCCACAGCAAAATGCATCCTCTGTATTTAACACACACCGTCCAGCATTGAGACAGCCATATTCAGGACTCGGGGAGCAGTGATCGGGATGGTACCTCGCTCAAGGGTACCTCCAGGCAACCTGGTTTGGCCTTCAAACCCACGATCTTCTGATCCTAGGACCTTGTCCCTAAACTTTATGAAAGTGAACCACAACGAAATTACACCTCTGCTTTTTACCCACACATATCGTGCAGCAGGGGGCGGCTATTGAAAGCGCCCAAGGAGCAGTGATGGGGACGGTACCTTGCTCAGGGGTACCTCAGGGAAACCTACTGCTCTGGGATTTGAACCCATGACCTTCTGATCCTGGGGCCGACTCTAGGCCACCGCTTTATGAATTATTTGTGATTAATATTTGTAAATTATGAATGATTTTGTATCCATGATGAATTTTTAAGCATGTTTCTATGAAATATTCAGCATCCACTACAAATTATTCTTTATTTACTGTGAACTATTTGGTACCGATTATCTGCTGTGTATCCACTCTGTATCAATTATTCACCCCCTACCAATTATTACAATCTTTTGAGCTTTTTTGAATTTCTATATTAAATGCAATATATTATCGTTTTTCTGATGTTAACAGTAAACAGAATGCAGATGAACGATTCTACAGTGATTTATGTTCAACTTTGACGCAATGATTTTATTGAATTTGTGTTCAAATTATTTTTATTTTTATAAGCTATGTGTCATGTACCTCATTGCAAGATCTCAAGGTTTTCAGACACAAACAGATTGAACTTCCTCGTGTTCAACGAGCCTCTTACCCATTCAGCTCATATGTTACATGAATGATTTACCGCGATTGCATAATGCTACATACTGCGAGAATCAATTAATGAAGATGTGCTAAATCAGGCCCAATCCATCCATCTTTCATAAGGAGCCATCCGTCCGTTTCTCGCTGCATGCTTTACTGTGATGTGACGGTTGTAAAAGTGATCACTCGTTAATAGCTTGGTAACACTTGCGCCGATGGCGGAGAGCGTAGCAAATCTTTTTTTGGAAACTTGTCAGGTTCTTCTTGGCTGCTCCTGGAGGAGTTCTTCCTTTTCTCCTGGGTCAGGTAGGGTAAGAAGCCCCTGCAGCCCTGATTAATAGCTCGCTCCACGAGCTCGTTACTGGTGTCTCTAATCAAATCCACGCCCCGTGTCTGGTGAGCAGAGGATGCAACCCTGGAACATCTGCTGGGGCCAGGCCTGCTCTGATACTGACGAGGAGAGCCGTCACAGGCGGTTAATGCAAAGAACGAGCAGCAGGTACGAGGAGACAGTTCAAATGGGAGATGACAAGAGGAAAATAAGGTGCAGAATCTATCCAAAGCCATGATCGCCGATCAGGTGCAGGAGCCGTTGACAGCTGAGGCTGTTTTTAAGCACTTTTAACATTTGGTCCAACATTTTCTCTGCTCTCAAGGCCAGAAATCTAATTTCCACAGTTTCCCAAATGCAGGCAAGACGTGAGCTACAGGCTTATGAACCCTCTGGGCTCTGAGCTCATTGTTTAATAATAAGGAGAACATTTAGGTTATTATTTGGGAAGCTACACTAATAGTACACTTCCACAGATAGGAGTCTGGGATTTCATGTTATTTTTTTGATCAGAGCCGTGCCCAATCCGAAACACGGCTTCTGATTGGTCCACTTGAAATGTCATGGTTTTGTTATTGGCCACCAACCATGCTGACAGTTAGTGTTTCCTGTGGACTCTTGGCTCTTCTCAGTGGTTCCTCATCATGATCTGAGGGAGGTTCTATTTTTGAGTCTTGGTTCCACTCAGAGGTTTTTCATCTCTTAATGCTCTTAAGTAGAGAAAAAACTTTCTGTTTTTGAGTCTGTCTTCCTCTCAGTGGTTCTCCTTCATGCTTTATGAAGGTGTTACTATCACAGTTATGGTCCCTATCATTGGTTTTTCCTTTTCATCTTAGGTTCTCCTTTTCATCTTGGTTCCTTTAAGTTGTTCTTCTTCATGCGCTTAAAAATTGTACTTTTGAGTCTGGGTTCCATTCAGAGGTTCTTCATCAGGATCTAGAGCTCAGGCTCTTCAGTTTTGGAGCATTGCTTTCCCTCAGTGGTTGTTCTTCTTGATCTTAGGCAATTTCTCCTTTTCAGCCTTGGTTCCATGGACCTTCTCTTTTACATCTTGGTTTCTTTTCAGTGGTTCTGCTTCATGCTCTTAGGGGGTTTCTCCTATCACAGCATTAGTCAAGGATAGAGGTTCTCCCTTTTACTCACAGTTTGTTCTTGTTTAGATTCTTCTCGTGCTTTGGAGAACATTCTTATTGCTGCTATTTTCTCCAGCAATTTGGGGCTCCACCCACATTTTGGAAAACTGCTTTGTTATCATGGAATGATTTCCTATTTCCTATCACTATTTTGTATCTTGCAGAAAAGAAGTCAAATTTGTTTTGGAAAACAATCCAATCCTCTGCAATCAGAGTGGAAAACGTCTCGGTGACGTGAACTCAAGCTCTAGGCGAGCTCCAAGGCCTGGACCCAATCCAAGAAGATCTCCTCAATGAACAGATGCAGCCTCCTTATAAGTCTGCATCTGAGGTGGGGAGGCCTGTTCATGTAGTCGTTATTTCCGCTTCCCATTTGCATTGTTTCCAGCGATGCCGACCCAGATGTTTTATAGCTCTTGAGGAAATGTCTGCCTGGGGAAACTATTGCTTCAGTCTAAATATGCCAGTTGCTATTGGAAAATAAATATTTCATTTGGCCTAAACGGATTGTCCAGTTGCAAAACAGAATTAAAGCACTGAGCAACTTTCCAGAAAGCTTCCTCACAAACGCTGTTCACGTCTGCACTTATCTATATGCATCCGTTTCATCTCACCATCCGGCCTTGCTTTACTTGGTTACAGGTTTGGTCGTGGAACACCAAGGTCTGTCGATAGAGCTCAGTTGGGACGGGTGATGTGGAAAAAATGTCATGTTCCCATAAAAATATAAAAATGAGGTTTTTGCCAAACTGGGCTAAACAGGACTGTTGCTCTGATTTAATAATGAGACTTAATTGTTCGATTCTGACAATGGTATCTTCCTGCATGCATTTAGTTTAACAAACTTTAGAAAACGGGTCATTTATTCACATCACTCTGATGTTGCAGATAAACTGTAGTAACCTTCTTGCCTCCGCAATACTTCTATAACTGCCATTCTGTCACGTCGCATGCATTCCTTAATGCGATATTGAACGGTGACACCTTACTGACATTTACATTTACAGCATTTAACACATGCTCTAATCCAGAGAGACACACATCAGCGCTTTGTTTCCACATCTGTTCTTCATTCCTGTATCCAAGGTTTAAGTCAACAACCGTCGATCATCTGTGAAGTAATTCTTTACGGAACCTGTCACTGAGCAAATCAAAAGAAGTAAAAATCTACACAAACAACTGGCTCAAAAAAAAAAACACTTGCTCAGCGCCCAAAGTGTGAGTTTAGGGATATTCAGAATAGTCACTTTCACTTCATATTCGCTTGTATTTATTGTTTTTCTGGACCGTTGGTCTCCATAAGCATCCATTGAATGTTAAGGTCTCTGAGAAGACATTCATGTAAGAATTCCGTTGTCCAAGTCCCGGTACCTTCTACTGAATCTTGAGATGTGGTGGAATAAGCATGAGAACATGACAGAGGGCACCGTCAGCTCAGTGAAACCCTAGGAGCTATCATGAGCTGGTGTGGGTGAGATCAAAAAGGCTACATTTTCCACATTTCTCTCTTCGTCCGAGGTCAATTTGAGTGCTGAATGCTTCAGCAGAGGCCAGATCAAAAAGACTTTCCGAGGATCAGCATGAAAAGAAAGGCCAGAGAGGTTAGACAGTGAGTGGTCAGGAATTACAGTGCACTGGTTGGCTCTAAAATGGTCCAATAGAATAGTCGTCTGTTTTGGTCCAGGCTTTTGCCTCCAATAAGGCATCGTGTGTAATTTATTGACCCACGTTTTCCCGAACCTCCAAGAAAGACTCTTTATAACTCATTTTTTACCAGACCCTTCAAGAGACAAATTACAAGGCCTGCGTAACTGACACGGCTGATGAATGATTGCATAAATAAGCAGATGCGTATCTGCCGTATGGAGGAACTCTGTGGAGTCATTAGTGACAGTTTCCCCCTCGACACATCCTTCAGTCGTCGAAGCTTCCAAAGGCAAAAGCTTTATGGGGAAGGCGAGTGAGGATGCTATTTAGGAACGCATGGGAGTGTCTTCCTCTCGTGCTAATTTATCCTCTTTATAGCCGGGCTAATGAAATTATCCCCCTTGGGCAATGCCAGAGAATTAGCACTAATGTGTTCACTTATCATTGTTCGTCCCTGTGCCAAAAGAAAACACATTTTAATGCTCTGAGGCACACTGGAACTGCCCACACTGTTTACATGCTACAGTGAGGATCTAGCCATGCTTTGCTGCCTGTGCTCGGACATTAATCACGACCTCTGAACACGGGCGGCTAAATCGAGAGGCCTGTAGCAGAAGACAGTTAGCAAAAGAAACTGTTTTGAAACAAGCTGGTCTTTAAACATGTAATGATGTGATGTATATATATATATATATACAGCACTGTGCAAAAGTTTTAGGCGGGTGTGAAAAAATGCTTTCAGAAATGATGGGGCTGCCAGGAAAAAGGAGAAGAGGAAGGACAAAGGGGAGGTTTATGGACATGGTGAGCGAGGACATGCAGGGTGACGGTGTGAAAGAGGAAGATGCAGAAGACAGGAAGAAATGGAAGCGGATGATCTGCTGCGGCGACCCCTAAACGGGAGCAGCCGAAAGAAGAAGTGAGTCTTGGCTAAACAAACCTTTATTTTTCTCATATAATTGTTCTCTTCTTTCAGATTTAATCATTTATGGGCGACAAATAAGGAAGAAATAGATTTTTAGATTTTTCATGTATTGGTATGTACTGACATATGTTAAAAAATGAGGTTACATTCAGTCAGTCAGTCAGTCATTTTCTGCCACTTGTCCCAAACGGGGTCGCGGGGGGGTGCTGGAGTCCATCCCAGCTCACACAGGGCGAAGGACAGGGGACACACCCTGGACAGGTCGCCAGCCCATCGCAGGGAGATGAGGTTACATATTTAATTTAATTAGTCTATTGATCACACATGGTCACATCACATGTTTAATGATCAGGAAACATATTTAAATATCCACATTTCTAGTGTGCATATTTTAAATTCACTGATTTTTCAATCAGATCCGTACGCTGTGATACACGGTAGCAGCAGAATGCTACATTTAAATGGTTCACTTCAGAACAAAACATTTTACTTGCAGACGTCTGTGTGTTTGATTAGCATGAACATTTCATGCAAAGCAGTCCAAAGCAAGACTGGCGCTGCTAATTGCTGTCCATCCTGTATTTATTCTCTAGTGGAACATTCTGAGGCGGCAGCGAGTCTCTCGACCAAGAGGAAATTTATGCAGGGCAATTATTGTGCTTATGTAAAGCTCTACAATATGCTAATGTTATTGTGGTGCAGTGTAAACCATTATCATCAGGCCACAAAAGGATGGGTGGTCAATCAGAAGTGGAAAGGTTTCTAATAACTATCTTTGATAGCTGAAACAATGGTGCTGAGTGACAAGCCTTTGTCTAAGACAAGTGTTCATTCAAAAGCTAAGTATTAGTAAAAGGCAGTATAGTGCACTTATGAGGCAGGATTAAAAAATTAAGCCCAACTAGTGTGAATTTAGCATCATTCATCCTTATTTTTATTATTATTATTATTATTATTATTATTAGCGGTAGTAGTAGTAAAAAAGTGAAAAAGTGAAAGTGAAAGCAGCGGTTGTCTAGTGGTGAGGGAGTCGCCCCGGATCGGAAGGTTGTGGGTTCGATTCCCTCACCAGTAGGTTGCCCTGAGGTACCCTTGAGCAAGGTACCATCCCCATCACTGCTCCCCGGGTGCTTTCAATAGCTGCCCCCTGCTGCACGTGTGTGTGTGGGTGAAACACAGAGGTTGAATTTCGTTGTGTTGTGCTGTGCTGCGTTTCACAATGACCAGAGCAAATGAGTGAGAAAAAGTCTAGATTAGGTCCCAACCAGGGAGAACCCTCTTTTGAATTATTTTCTCATTTGCCCTGAGAAGCTTGTTGGGATCTCAGTTAGAACATTCCGATCCAGCAACATGCAAACATTTCTGGACTTACTTTTAATGACTCTTGATGGCAAATGCCTATCAATGACCAAGTGAGGTCCCAGAGGTCCCTTAGCAACCAACAAGCTACACCTTATCAACCACCTGCTATACTGTAGTAACCAAGTAGCTGCATCCTGACAATAATATGGAACAGGTAACCACCTAGCAACACCTCTGCAACCACCTTGAATGACATGGCTACATCCTAAGAACCATCAGAGATATTAAGGTAAGACCTTGAGAACTTTGCATTTTCTAGCGGAAATTGAGGTTTATTTGTAGATATTAAATGCACAGAATTTATTTTTGGTTTTTTTGCATTATTGAAAGCTACAGATTACTGAAACCGAGTGCCAGTTGCACACAAACGATGGGAATGATGTTGACTGTCACTGTGACTTGATCGAGTTCTTGGCTTTGTTGTTTCTTCACCTCTCCAGGCCTATTGTTCTCCCTCAGGGTTTCACACGCCGAGGCCGTGCTTTCTTAAAGCCCACCGCCATCAGTCAGAGTGAATCTTCCCACCAGAGGCAGGCATTAAGAGAGAAAGAAAAGCCATGGAGCCCCCTTACAATGAAACAAGAGACAATGAGGATCCCAAGGCACCATGGGCAATGTAGAGTGTAGTGTTGCTGTTTGGAGTTCAGGACAAATGCAACTACAAGAACAAGAAAAAGAGAAAACAAGATGTTCAGAAAGTGTAATAATGGTTGTTTGAAGTAATAGTAACTTGAAATTGTTACAGCATTATAAACAAGACACCAGAATTCTAAACGAATCGCTGAGAGCAACATCAACAATGTCATCTCCAAGTAAAAAGTAATGGCAAGACTCAGTTATGAGCCCATTTCTTTTTCACTAATGCAAAAATAACAAATGAAAAAGATATTTGCATTGCCATCATGTACATTTTTAGAATCTGGATGTTCACTCAAACACAATAAACCATTAAAATCAGTTAAAAGTTTTTTTTAGTGTGATTTAGTGTGATCCATCTACCACCAATGTAAAGTGCCTTGGGGCAACTGTGTTGTAAATGGCGCTATACAAGAATAAATTGAATTGAATTGAATTGAACTGATTAAGTTCTATTCTTCCCAAAAAATAGATTTATTTGAACGCAGCAATATTATTTTTACCCCAAAGAAATATATCATTTATCAAAAAACACATTTTAATGCTTCTCAGTATCATCGGATTAGTCCAACTTTCACAGAATGGTCCTACGATCCAATAAAGTTGAAAATTTGTAAATTTAACTTGATGAAATGAATATTTTAAATGTGTAAAACTATAGACTATACCCCTATTTACCATTTTCATTTTTTCCAAAAAATAAATTTTCAATGTTGCACAAAACTGATTCCACACGAGATACATTTGTTTGATATTCACATTTAACACATTTGTTGTACTTTAAATCTAACATCCACATTAAATGTGGTTTATTTCCATTTTTTCAGAAAAATACATTTTGAATGTGCACAAAACTGTAAAAAGACAAAATTTGTAAAAATAGGTAAGGCTATAGCCTTACAGTTGTGTGCATTTTTTGGCTGTTCTCAAATGTCCTTATTTTTCATGTCAGCACATTCAAATCAGATAGAAAGTGACTACACAAGAGTTTTTAATGGAATTTATTTCCATTTTTCCCAAAAGATTAATTCTGAATGTTGCACAAAACTGATTCTACACAAGATGAAATTGTTTGAAATTGACATTTAAAACATTTATTGTACTTTAAATCTTCTGAAAACATCTCGGGACAGTCCAAAGTATCCAAAAATGTCCAATTTAGGATTAAAATTCAGCTTGTATTTTGGACTAAATCTGAAAAAATATGTAAGTCTATAGTCTTACCTTCATGTGCATTTTTTTGACAAGTTATCAACTGGTTCTACCCTAATTCAAATTGTTTCATTTGCTGAAAATACACAATTATTTTACTTGAAATCATTAGAAAACATCAGAGGTCTGTCCAAAGTATCCAAAAATGTGCAATTTAAGTTTAAAATTCAGCTTCATATTTGGACCAAATTTGCAAAAATATGTAAGTCTTACCTTCATGTGCATTTTTGGACTATTGTCAAATGTCCTTAATATTCCTGCCAGCACATTCAAGACAGATTTAAAATGGCTCCATGAGAGTTTTAAATCTGGTTTATTTCCATTTTTTCAGAAAAATACATTTTGAATGTGCAAAAAACTGATTCCATTTTTGAATTTCACATTTAAAACATTTAATGTACTTTAAATCTTCAGAAAACATCTTGGGACAGTCCAAAGTATCTAAAAATGTGCAATTTAGAATTACAATTCAGCTTCATGTTTGGACCAAATTTGTAAAAATAGGTAAGGCTACAGCCTTACCTTCGTGTGCATTTTTTGGCTGTTCTCAAATGTCCTTAATTTTCATTTCAGCACATTCAAATCAGATAGAATGTGACTACAACACAGTTTTTAATGGAATTTATTTCCATTTTTCCCAAAAAATACATTTAATGTTGCACAAAACTGATTTCACACAAGATGAATTTGTTTGATATTTACATTTTACACATTTATTGTACTTTAAATCTTTAGAAAACATCTTGGGACAGCACAAAGAATCCAAAAATGTGCAATTTAAGAAAAAAATTCAGCTTCTATTTTGGACCAAATTTGTAAAAATATGTAAGGCTACAGCCTTACCTTCGTGTGCATTTTTTGGAGATTAAAAACTGGTTCTACCCTAAATCAAAGTGTTTAATTTGCTGAAAATACACATTTATTTTACTTGAAATCTTCAGAAAACATCTCGGGCCAGTACAAAGTATCCAAAAATGTGCAATTAAAGTTTAAAATTGAACTTGTATTTTGAACCAAATTTACAAAAATAGGTAAGGCTATGGTCTTACCTTCATGTACATTTTTGGACCGTTCTCAAATGTCCTTAATATTCATTCCAGCACATTCAAATCAGATTGAAAATGGCTCCATGCAAGTTTTAAAAGTTATTTATTTAAATGTTTTTAGAAAAATACAATTTGAATGTTGCACAAAACTGATTCCATGGAAGATAAATTTGTTTGATTTTCACATTTTATGTATTTATTGTACTTTAAATCTTCAGAAAACATCTCGGGACAGTCCAAAGTATCCAAAAATGTGAAATTAAAGTTTAAAATTGAACTTGTATTTTGAACAAAATTTATAAAAATAGGTAAGGCTATAGTCTTACCTTCATGTACATTTTTGGACCATTCTCAAATGTCCTTAATTGTCATGTCAGCACATTCAAATCAGATAGAAAGTGACTACACAAGCGTTTTTAATGGAATTTCTTTCAATTTTTCCCGAAAAATACATTTTGAATGTTGCACAAAACTGATGCCATGGAAAATAAATTAGTTTGATTTTCACATTTTAAGCATTTATTGTACCTTAAATCTTCAGAAAACATCTCGGGACAGTCCAAAGTATCCAAAAATGTGCAATTAAAGTTTACAATTGAACTTGTTTTTTGGACCAAATTTATAAAAATAGGTAAGATCTTACCTTCACGTGTTTTTTTGGGCCATTCTCAAATGTCCTATTTTTTCACGCCAGCACTTTCAAATCAGATGGAGATTAACTACAAAACAGTTTTTAATCAGATTAATTTCCATTTTCCCCAAAAAAAACATTTTGAATATTGCACAAAACATATTCCACACAAAATAAATTTGTTTGATATTCACATTTTACACATTTATCGAACTTTAAATCTTCAGAAAACATTTCGGGAGAAGTCCAAAGTATCCAAACATGTGAAGTTTCGGATTAAAACTTGTACAGCTTGTATTTTGGACCAAATTTGTGAAAATAGGTAAGGCTATAGTCTTACATTCATGTGCGTTTTTGGACCGTTCTGAAATGTCCTTAATTTACCCGCCAGCACATTCAAATCCGATTTGACTTGTTCTTTTTCATGGAACTTTATTGTGAAAGTTTCACAAAATTAGTTCTACCCATTTTCAGATATTACATGTTTTCATGAACTTTAAATCATTAGAAAGCTTCACAGGAAAGACCAAAGAAGCCATAAAGGTGCAGTTTAAGCTTAAAATTCAACTTGTATTATAGACCAAAATACATAATAATAACTTATACACATTTATAAGAAATGATATTTGCTTTCTTCTATTTTTGGTACATCTGTGTCTAATCAATTCTTAAATAAAGATTTATTCATGACAGAAAAAAACACTGATTCAAGCTTTCAGATGGTCAGAGAGAGACTGAGTCTCTTTCGGAGAAAATCTTGAGGATTCGTGCTTCAGTGACGTCTGACAGGCTGTCTAAGAAGCTTGCGGTGACGGGCCAGAACCATCCGTCACACACACACACACACACACGCAGCAGGCCTGCTGCTTCCCTGCCATTTGGATGTGGAGACGGAGAGGGGACATTGTTCACAGCATAGGAAACACAATGGAGAAGAGAAAGAGTCCAGCCGGGGAAGACACTGGGACACTTAGCATATTTGCAAGTGGTGAAGTGTTTAAGGTGGGGGAGGTCTGGGAGTGAAGAGTGTTTTTATATTTTAAATTATCGGCTCACTGGCGGACAATCCTTGTCAATGTGCATTCAGAAACAATCCATGTCACACAGTGGCAATGAGGCCTAATGACTGTCAGGAAGACGGAGTGTGTGTGTGTGTGTGTGTGTGTGTGTGCGTGCACTTTTGGCCCAGCACTTCACTCCCATAACCTTTAGAAAGCTCCAAAAACATTGCAGTCACTTCATATAACGACCAGATGCCATCAGTCAGATTGAAAAGATGTGTGTAATGTTTCCTGTGTGTGTGTGTGTGTGTGTGTGTGTGTGTGTGTGTGTGTGTGTGTGTGTGTGTGTGTGTGTGTGTGTGTGTGTGTGACAGATTGAGAGGTGGGTAATAACTAGTTCTATTCACTCACTTGCATGCGCCAAAAACTGTCATTGGAACTTTCCAACAACAACACTTTTACCTCCATTGAAGTGACTTTTTGCTCACTTTATTCGTTTTATCACTTTTCTGGAGATTCACACTTTCTCCTGGCGAGCTGGTTCAGCTACTTGACCACGTTACTGTTCCATACACCTCTCGCTTTAGAGCTGGGGATTAATTAGATCTGAAAAAAGAGATCAAACATCCCCATGTCTCTATGATGCTAAATGCAAATCAGAAGTATTTTCTTCATTCTTAAAAACAAGTGTTTTGTTTTCCGACATAATTTGAAATAAACCATGATAAAAGATTCTAAAACATATTTTAAATAGTCTTAATTAACAGTTAAACAACTACTTATTGCAAAACATGCATCTATTTCTAATTTCTAATTCTCTTAATGCATGAAAAGTCTCTTACTTACTATCTGAGATGCTTGTCCTGATTCGGGTCATGGGTGGTGCTGAAGTCTAACCCAGCTTTCACAGGGTGAAAGGTGGGGACACCCTGGACAGGTACACAGTCCATCACAAGGTAAACATTCAGTCCAACACCCTCACACCTAGGAGGACGTTTTAGCATCTCCAGTGCACCTGCATGTTATTGGACGGTGGGAGGAAACCAGAGCTTCTGGAGGAAAAACACACAGACATGAGAACATGTCCGCTCCACACGGAAGGGAACTGGACTGTCCCATCTGGGAATCAAAACCAGGACCTTCTTACTGAGAAGACAGTGCCACCCTTTGCACCACCAAGATCTGCATTTAACCCACAAACACTATACAGCGGGGGGGAAACCATATCCAGCCCCTGGGGAACAGCAATGGTGACAGTACCTTGCTCAAGGGAACCACAGGGCAACCTACTGGTATGGGATTTAAACCAACAGCCTACAATCCTAGGGCCGAGTGCTTAAACACTAGATCACTGCTGCCTCTTTAGCGTCACTGACAAATGGCGGCTGCAGTAATATTTAAAAGAGATGCAGGTGTGGAGATATACAGCAGGGCCTGGGTCCCAGTATGGGCGTCAGCATGTGCCAGATGTGTGTGCATGCTATAAACGTGTGTGTGTGTGTGTGTGTGTGCTTGCCACGTATTTGTACCATATGTGTGCGTAAGCATGTGCTGTAAATGCACGTGAACCATGTGTTTGTGAAGACAATGGACCTTTATAAAGTTCTGCGGTTCTGCCTCCCAAAATACGCCCCAGGAATATGTGCGATAAATTATATAACACTACATTACAGAGCTTTCAGCAGAGGTGGCCCTAGTGATTAGGGATTAGGGAAGGTTGTGGGTTTGAATCCTGGATCAGTAGGTTGCCCTGAAGTTCGCTTGAGCAAGGTACCGTCCCCATCACCGCTCCCTGGGTGCTGGATATGGCTGCCCCCTGCTGGATGGTTACTTTATACTCTCAGTACATTCCTGTACTTTTTACTTTACACGCTCAGTACATTCCTGTACTTTTTACTTTATACTCTCAGTACATTCCTTTCACTTGTACTGAGTAAAGTAGTTGAATCAGTACTTCTATTTTTTCGAGGAAAGAGTGTGTGGACCTTTGCCACCTCTGCTCAGAATGTTTAACACTGTAAAT
This sequence comes from Hepsetus odoe, assembly GCA_017165825.1. NCBI lineage: Eukaryota > Metazoa > Chordata > Actinopteri > Characiformes > Hepsetidae > Hepsetus > Hepsetus odoe. Next base: position 1,630,955 of record CM029380.1, on the reverse strand, counting down.
CACAGGAGTGTGAAAGTAAAATTCAAGAAAATAAAAGTTAAAAGCACGTCTGAATCCAAAAAAGACAACCGTACCTTTAAATGAATCACTTTTTGTCCGATTACTTTTTTCCGTGTTAGCCCTACACTGGTCTGCATGCAGTCCTCTGCCAGAAACACACAAATGTATTAAAATAGTTCACCAAAGATGTTTACTTACTAGGATTTCTGTGGCATTTCCCAAACACTTGTGAATCAGTTTTGAATGTTTTTCATTTTCTCATCCAGACCTTGGAGAAGATGTTGTGGTGATGTCTGGACGCCCTGCAGTGATCAGAGGAGCAAAGATTTCAGATTCTGAGGCTGATTGAGGCTCGGCAGGGACACTCCCCACCCAGACAGTAGAGATGATTATAGGTTCATGTCTGCTGTGTGATGTATGTGTGCTGTCAGTCAATGAGAGTGGGCTTCCATATCCATCGTGCTGAGATCAGTCGCACCTTCTGGGGCAGCATGAACAGCTGGAAACAGCTGGATTCAATCAGCAGGCCTGAACACTCTGAGACCCAGTGGCTTTTCACGCCAGGTTTGAGGGTAATTTTTGAAATATTTAGCCTATTTTCTGGCTTCAGAAGCTCAGACGGCCTTACCTCAAGCAGGTTTGATCAATTAGCAGTAAGGAGTTTAGATGCAGGGGTTCTGCAGGTTGTTGGCACCACCAGAGTTTACAAGAGCAGCATAAAAGCAGTGCATTCGAACCTTGTCCTTGTGTCTGCGCTCAACCTCTTACCAGCCGGGAACTGGTTCTGTGTTGGTTTGAGGACCTTTTGGGGCAAAAACTTAAAAGTCCGTTTCCTGCAGGAACCAAAAAAGGGTTAGTTTTTGCTTTGGGAACAGTGACATCATTAGTGGGTGTGTCCTTCTGCTTGCTTACTTGTAGCCCCTCCACTGGTGGAAACCTTGCCAAACAACACCAAGGTGCAAAGAATCCTCAACCAAACCAGTTCAAGAACTGCCTTTGATGAGGGCTTTTGTGTGGCAGCAGTGGCCTAGCATTCAGGGACTAATTAGAAGGTTTTGGGTTCGAATCCCAGATCAGGGGGTTGCCCTGAGGTTACCTTGAGCAAGGTAGCGTCCCCATCATTGCTCCAGGGATGCTGGATATATCTACTCACTGCTGGATGGCATGTGTGGGTTAAATAGAGAGGATGTTTCTCTTTTTTGTGGTTCATTGTGTGCTCTGCACACCGTCCAGCAGGGGGAAGCCATATCCAGCACCCAGGAAGCAGTGATGGGACGGTACCTTGCTCAAGGGTACCTCAGGGCAACCTGAGATTTGAACCCATGCCTTTCTGCTCCTGGGATGGTGCTCACTTTGGTGTAAATTGGTCAATTCAAGTTGTGCAAGAGAAGTTTTTCTGTCTTAAAAACTTGACAAAAGCGATCAAAACAAGGCATTCATGTGAGTCATTTTACAAAAAAAGCTCAAAAAAGAGATGAGTGAGTCACGTTTTTCCAGCAGAGAGGTCTCCAAATCTCCAAAGCTTCTTCTCAGACACTGGTCTTTTAGACCGGATCCCTAAAGCCCATTACAGTGACCAAATTAAATTATAACAACTTTAGTTATCGGGTCACAACCTTTTCCAATAAGCCTGAATGAAATTAAATCAACAGAAAGCGACTGGGATGACTGCGAAGGTATAACTCCAGGCCTGGAATCAAGAGATAAACTTGACTCGTGTGAAGTGCCAAGCGATGAAGCAAGCAGGACGCAGACAGACCTCATACTGGCCTCATGAGCTTTATTTCATGTCCTGAGAAAAAAGAGAAAACCTCAGACATCTCAAGCAACAGACCGCAGACTCTCTGTCACGGCGCGTATCGCGTGGGTCTGTATGTGTTTGTGTGAAAAGGAGGGGAACCTGGTGCTTCGACTTAGAGACAACATTCATTCAATACTATCGAGCTGTTTGCAGTCGGTGCTAAAGGCCCGGCTGCTGGACCCCCATTGATCAGCAGTGTGAGAGTCTGGCATTAATGCACTGACATTCAGAGTCCGACCGGTCTGTAGGTGAAATAAATAAATAACTCACGTTCCTACACATCGCCCAAGGACGTTACGGCGAAACCGAGACCTGGCGTTTGGAGACCAGACCAGACCAAAGTAGCCAGAAGTATTCCACAAAAAAACTGGATCTGTTAAACAGTGTACAACAAAGCAGCTTTCAGTAAATTAAAATAAATGACACTTATTTGGTTGCAAATCTACTGCTTGAGATGAGATGAGATAAGACTAGATGAGATGAGACAAGATGAGATGAGATAAGACAAGACAAGATGAGATGAGATATGAGAGAAGAGATGAGATGAGATAAGACAAGATGAGATGAGACAAGAGAAGACGAGACAAGACGAGATGAGATGAGACAAGATGAGATATGAGATAAGAGAACAGATGAGAGGAGATATGATGAGATAAGAGAACAGATGAGATGAGATATGATGAGATGAGATATGATGAGATCAGAGAACAGATGAGATGAGATATGATATGATAATAGATGAAATGTGATAAGACCAGATGAGATGAGATGAGATGAGATAAGAGAACAGATGAGATATGATATGATAATAGATGAGATGAGATGAGATACCTTTATTATCACTGTACGAATACAGTCAGATGCTGTTTGGAGCAAACCTTTAGATGTTTTAAGATAAAAATAAATTAAAATGTAAATTATGTAAAGTATCTACAGTCGTATCAGGAACAGCGTGGTTCTATGAGCTCCTTAAACGCTGCATTAAAATTCAGACAGAAGGCAAAAAGCCTTTTTCTCACAGACGCAGTAATTGTTTTAATCTCTAGCTGTGTGGTTTAAATCACAGCCCTGCTTTCGAACGTCGACCGTGAGGTCTGGAGGAATTTGCGAGTGACGTGCTTGTCATTATCCACTCCACTTTGTGCTGAATGGATCTTTCTCTTTGTCTAACAAAATGAATTTGCTCGGCTCTGATCGCCAGGCAGAATAATGAAGACGAATGTTCATTTCCCCCTTTCTCCAGTTAATGAGAAATCCAACTCAGCAGAAGGAATTGCCATTTTCTCTTTTTCGCAGCCGTAATCGAGAGGCCTCATAAAACCTGAACGGTACCTGAGACAGATGTAGCAAAACCCATCTGTTTTCTCCCTTTGGTTTCTTAAACACCAGCTCTTGAGTCTATATTTTACTGGGAATCATCTTGATGCAAAAATACTATTTCATGCCTTTCAAACTCTTATCTTTGCCTTAATGAGTCGATTAAATGAAAGAAATTTAAACAAATGTTTTAGTGCTCCAGGCTGCAAAGTGCCTGAAGATACGAGGTTCTAGATAAAGTGGTTCCAACCACTCAGCATTCAGTAGTAAACAAATCTTCTGATCATCTGGAATCATCTGCACCTGGTTCTTCACTGCTTCATGTCTTAATTTAGACGCTTTGTTCTGCTTGAAGGTTCAGACGTAGATCACTGTGTGGATTAACCAACACAGAACTATCAAACTGCTCAGCTACAGAGACTGGACTGAACATGAGAGACAACAACACTGTCCTTCAGGAAGATCTGGAGAACTGCTCAGGTACAGAGACTGGACTGAACATGAGAGACAACAACACTGTCCTTCAGGAAGATCTGGAGAACTGCTCAGGTACAGAGACTGGACTGAAAATGAGAGGCAAGAACATTGTTCTTAACCTTTCATGGGGCAGCGGTGGTCTAGTGTTTAAAGATGAGGCCCCAGGATCGGAAGGTCATGCGTTTGAGCCCCAGACCAGTAGGTTGCCCTGAGAAACCATTGAACAAGGTACCATCCCCATCACTGCTCCCTGCTCAATGGTGATTGTGGGTTAAATACAGAGAACGTATTTCGTTTTTGCTCACTGATGATGATGCTGTTATGGCTTCTTCTTCTTCTTTTCCTTTCAGCTGCTCCTGTTTAGGGGTCACCACAGCAGATCAACCATCTCCATTTCTTCCCATCCTCTGCATCTTCCTGCTTCAAACCAACCACTTGCATCTGCTCTCTCACCACGTCCATAGACCTCCTCTTTGGTCTTCCTTTTTTCTTCTTCCCTGGCAGCCCCATCTTCAACATCCTCCTTCCAACATAATCCTCATCTCTCCTCTGGACATGTCCTCACTGATGAGGATGCTGTTTAGGTTCAATCCTTCTAAAAACACATCTGGTTCTCAGGTTAGATTTTCCGATCCACGTTCAAAGGCGTTGTCGACATTCTGGAGCTTCTTTGCTTTAATCTCTCAAGGCAGGAGAACTTTAAGGTTATGAGTTATTGGACATTCTTACTCAAGTGAAAATCTTGTCATCTGGTCGGTGAGAACCGCAGCTCTTTAGTGTGAACCTGCAGTAATGGCTCCTGACCCTTAGCTCCATTTATGGGCGCTAGACATGCTGTTTCACAATGAAGTTGTTACAGCAGGCGATGACTTTTACCGCCGTTTGATCGGAGCCACATGTGCCTCTCGCTGGGCCGGGACCAGACCCGCTCCGGCCAGCCGCCTTCCCAAAAACGCAGCCGGGGCCCCATTCCGGAAATTTACTCCATCAAGGAAATAAAATGAGACCTTTAGTTATGAGTGTGTGTGAGCGTGTGTGTGTGTGTGTGTGCAGATGTGTGTACAAATGCGTAGGCCAGGGGTTTAAATCTCCCGACAATGATTGGATGTGGTTATAATTTTAAGGGAATTGTTCCCAACAACATGAGCTGAGGATATTTACATGTGCACTGATGGAACCAGACAGAAACGGCCCACATAAATGAACATGATCTTAAATAAAAACGTCTCGACCGTAAATCCGCACTCGGTCCACCACAGTAACGAGGCTGTGGCTGCGAGGCCTGTAATGTGTGTGTTATTGCTTTACCTGCCTCTCTTCATCCACCAGGAACTAACCGTAGCGTTTCGCGGCGGGTTATTTATAGACGGGCCGCGTATTTACCGCACAGGTTGTGTTTAGATTCCTGGTTTGTTTTTATCCATTTTATGTGGCTTTGGCAGGTAGTTTGGCGCATAGACACACACTTACGCACACATTTATCAGCCATAACCTCAGAATCACTGACAGGCGAAGTGAATAACATTGATCGTCTCGGTGGCAGCTGTCAAGGGAGATATATTAGGCTGTAAAGCGTCAACTGCTTGAAGTTGATGTGCTGGAGGTGAGATTAAGCATCTGAGAGAGCGTCTGATAAACGGGTCTCGTGGGGTTTTCTGGGTGTGCGGTGGACAGTGCCTTCCAAAAGTGCTCCAAGGACGGACGTCCGGGGAACCGGCGAGCAGTTCCATAATCAGCGTGTTTTGGTTCCCCAGGTAAGCAACGTGCAAACACTTGGACGTCCAAGAAAGTGTGATCCATCAGCCCACCTTCTTCCATCGCTCCTGGGTCCATGTATATGGTGCAAAAAATCCTAGAGACACAAACTTTTGCACAATTTCGCACATGAATTTAAGCTTTTTCAATTTAAAGTGTGGAGTTTGCAAAAGATATTTTGTAAGATAGACGTTGTTTTCCAAAATGTTCAATTCACCAAATAAAACTACTCTGGAAAAAAAAACAAAACACTAATCTCACTTCTTTCTGTTTCAGGAAGATCATTGTTTAAGCATTAAAGTTAAACTGATATTTAAACAAATGAAACACAGGGAGAAATAAAATGTGACGATGGATGGATGGATGGATGGATGGATGGATGGATGGATGGATGGATTGGATGGAAGCATGGATGGATGGATGGATGGATGGATGGGAGCATGGATGGATGGATGGATGGATGCATGGATGGATGGATGGATAGATTTAATCTTAATTAAATTAGATCATTTTCTCATTGAATCTACTCTGAGAGTCAAAAGTGAGACAGACATTAAATAGTTTTTAGGGTTTTCGGGTGTAGAAAAGTAAGTCTTTCCACCAACGGGACGATTTCCTGCCAGAATATAAAGAACCCAGTCTGTCCAGTCCCTTCAATCTGCCTCGTTTCTCCCAAACGTCTCTGTTAAATTATTTTATTTTATACAAAACGATCAAATGCGGGTCGTCGCCCGTTTTACGTGTGCAGTCGTTCCCTCGACTCGGCAGCTGTGGCAAATGAACAAAGCCGCCGTTTTATGATTTAATCACACAGTGCAGCTCCAACTGCAGCTCTACACGCGTGCGAATGTAAACACTCCCCTCGGCGGCTGTGATCAGCGTGAGATGAAGCGGGAGATTCCAGCCCTCCTCTTTAACGACTGGGATCAAAGTGGCTTTAGAGTCTGGAGGATGAACAAGGTTATGAGTCAGAGAGTTTCTACAGCCTCATTAGCCACCGGCCAGAGCTGCCAAAACTGAGGTCAAAGGTCACAGACGGCTAGGCTGGCTGCAACACCTCGAGGGGAGGTGTAAAAGTGAAAGTGTTTGTTTGTCGTTGTGAAGACAAAGCAAAGCACACGGTGAACCACAAGCAAATTCATCCTCTGTATTTAACCCACACACATCATCCACCCATATCCTGCACCCAGGGAGCAGCGACGGGGATAGTACCTTGCTCAAGGGTACGTCAGGGCAACCTACTCTGGGACTCAAGCCCAAGACCTTCCAATCCTGGGACCTAGTCCCTAAACATTAGACCACTGTTGCATCGCAGACATGGACACGCACAGGTGACCTCACACCATCCCCACATTTACAGATTTTGTCTACAGTCTATTACTGTCATGTTCCCTTTTGACTGACTTATTCATATGTAATTACACCGTTTATTACATAGTTAAGTGATTAAGTGGTTTTCACATTCAAATTTGATTCTTTATTGCCAAGTTTGGTGGCAAGATTATGGCAAAAATCTATGAATAAAGAAAGACTTTACTGCAGTTAAGGATTCATTAAGCTACATATCGTCTACATGAGCCTTTATGACAATTGACATTAACCTACATAGACATTTTAATGACTTGTCCCAGCAAATGTCCAACAGTTTTTGGGTAAAAATGATAAAAAAAAAGGTCTTAAACAACACATATTGGAATAGTCCTCCATAAAGGTCTATGTCTGTTTTCACAGAAGGATTATGTAGGTGTTGTTCAGCCTTATAAACCCCCCCAAAAAATGTAACGAGTAAAATGAAAGTGAAAGTGACTGTCATCGTGTACACACAAGATGCAGTGAATCGCAACAAAACGCTACTCTGTGTTTAACCCACACTCACCGTCCAGCCATTTCCAGCACCCGGGGAGCGGTGATGGGGACAGTACCTTGCTCAAAGGTACCTCAAAGCAACATACTGGTCTGGTATTCGAACCTTCTGATCTGAAACACTAGGCGACCCTAGAAGAGGGTGTGTAAGCCTAAGCACCTAAGTGGAATCAATTTAAGGTGGAATGTTATAGATGCAATTTATGCGGTCCAGTGAGTCTTGTCTCACAGATGTCCCTAAAAAGCGTCCCTAATGGGGTTCATGTGAGGGAGGAGGGGCTCAGTACAGTTGTTCATAAATTCCCCAGCATTTCTGCCATATTAAAACCACGAGACGAAGGAAAAGATTAAAGCGAGAGTGCGGCACGGTCAGCGCCAGCTTACATCTCAGCTGACAAACTTAAAAGGCTCAGAGTGAGTGATGTCCAGCGGAGGAGGGGAGGAGTGGGGGAGGAGAAGACGGAGTGTGTTTGATAAAAGGAGGCAATGTGTGAATTCTCAAGCACACCCCCACACACACTGGACTGGTTTTATACCTTCTTAGGAAGTGGGGTCACACACATGTCCCATATGTATCCTATATATCAAAGCTGCCGGGACAAAGAACTTTGAACCTTTAATGTAACAAGTGAACCAATTAAAAGGGTCCTAAAACCCGCACATATTAATTGCTCATTTTTTCTCTTTTTATGAAGTTTTAAAAACACCAGCTACCATTTACACCGTGTCACAGTGCCAAGCTGAACGGACTCGTAGAAACAGGAGGAAATGGCATGAACGCCTGTAACGATATTTTTTCTGACGGTTTTGAGAAGCAAGGCAAGCGAAAGTGAAAGTGACTGTGTGCTTCGTGAACACCACAACCAAATGCACCCTCTGTATTTAACACACACACACACACACCGTCCAGCAGGTGGCAGCCATATTCAGCACCTGGGAAGCAGTGAAGGGGACGATACCTTGCTCAAGGGTACCTCGTGGCAACCTAATGGTCTGCCTGTCTGTCTGTCTGTCTGTCTGTCTGTCTGTTTATCTATACTCAGAAGAATGTCTTTTTGATTTATAAGTTGATATCTTTAGATAGATAGATAGATAGATAGATAGATAGACAGGTAAATAGACAGACAGACAGACAGACAGACAGATAGCTAGACAGACAGATAGATAGATAGATAGATAGATAGATAGATAGATAGATAGATAGATAGATAGATTTATAGATAGACAGGTAAATAGACATACAGACAGACAGACAGACAGATAGATAGATAGATAGATAGATAGATAGATAGATAGATAGATAGATAGATAGATAGATAGATAGATAGATAGATAGACAGACAGACAGACAGACAGACAGATAAAACTTTGCACAGATTTTCTAAACTTAATCCTAAATTTAACTTCACCAAATGAAACATGGAGCTTTCTGCATGAAGTCAGGAGGACATTTTTGAAAACCTACACGCAGACTGATGAAGGTCAGCACAGGCTGTTTTCATATTTTGTTCTTGTTTGAAAACGTCTGAGCTCGAGAACAACCCTTACATCCCCTCACGGGGTCCTGAAGGCTTCAGACTTGCTTTCAAACAGCGTAACCTGAATGCTGCTCCGAGAGGTCGAGAGGTCATCGTACTTAGAGAGCCCTCGCTCCAGGACACCCGGTGAACCTCCTACAAAGCAGCCGGAGCGCTGGGTGATGAAAAACCAGACCTGATTCACTCGTTCTCGCTAATATAACCATTTTTATTCATGAGAGGTGCTCGCAAAGGTGGATGTTGTAGGATTCTAGCCTATTTAGTTTCATCGGCCATGCAGGGAGGACTTTCCACCAGTTTACGTTTCTTTGATAAAGATTAGAATTGGATTACCTTTGAGAATTAACTTTATACACTATATACTCTCTCTCTTACTCATTTTCTGAGCCACTTGTCCTGACTGGGGTCATTGGATGTTCTGGAGTCTATCCCAGCTCTCACAGGATGAAAGGTGGGGACACCCTGGACAGGGCCATCACAGGGCAGACAAACTCACACCTATGGGGACAATTTAGCATCTCCAGTTCACCTGACGTGCAGGTCTTTGAACGGTGGGAAGAAACCAGAGCTCCTGGAGGAAACACACACACGGGGAGAACATGTCCACTCCACACAGAGACCCCAAACCGTCCCATCTGGGAATCGAACCCAGGACCTTTTCACTGTGAGGCAACAATGCTACTCACTGCAAATATAGATACATATTAGATATAAAATATATATATAACATAGTCTATGTCCTTCTGTAGACTATTCCCACAAAGCTGGAAGCAGAAAATTGTTCAAAATGGCTTGGTTCAGATCTTCCTGCACTGGAAGGAAGGGTCCCAAACTCTCACAAAACAACACCATCCCATTATTCCTCCTCCACCAAACTTTACATTTGGCACAGTGTAGTCTGGCCGGAAATGTTCTCCAGGCATCCACCAAACACAGACTCGTCCATCAGACAGAGAAATGTAACTTGTCCATTTAACATTTTTCCACTACTCCAGAGTCCAGTGGCGGCAACCATATCCAGCACCCGGGGAGCAGTGATGGGGATGGTACCTCAAGTGAACCTAAGAGCAACCTACTGTTCCATGTTTTGAACCCACAACCTTCCAATCAAGGACCTAGTCCCTAAACATTGAGCAGTGAAGCTGGTTTAATACTTGATCTTCTCAGGTTTCCTGAGCTTTAAACTGCTACTTCTTACTGGATACGTCAGTGACTGCTTCCAGTTTGGGCTCAGATTCTTCAGTAAAACGAGGGGAGCAGCTTTTGTCACCTCCACATGCAAGAAAACACAAAAAAAGGCGCAAAAATTCCTCCTGCTTGAAGCCAGAAAGCTCAGGCAGCGTCTGAGACGTTCAAAGCTTGTGCTTCAACTTGGTCAAGAAACAGAACAGGGTCTGTGAGCTAATAACTTTAGGAAGCCCTGCAGAAGCCCTGCTAAAACAGAAAGAGGCTAAAGTTTTACTCAGACATCCACACTGTGCTGCTGGAAGTCACACAATGTTCAGATGTTTCTACAGAATGTGCTTTATTGGAAGGAGGATGACACATCAAAACATAAACGAGAAACAGTTGAAACATGAAACTCTGCATCTTACACACACACACACACACACACACACACACACACATACACATACACATACACACACACACACACACACACACACACACACACACACATACACATACACACACAGACGCAGCCTTTCCATGAAGTGGACGCCACCTCCTGAGCAACACACTGTTAATTTTAGTTCCTGACAGTCACGGGAGAAAAGCTGAGCTGTCATGTGCATTTCTGGCCCACAGCTGCTCTTTGGCCTGTTCCAGCTGCCAAAGTGTGTGTGTGTGTGTGTGTGTGTGTGTGTGTGACAGAATGACCATGTTTCTACCTTGGTTTGCCATCCATTATTTGTTGAAAGTTTAAATTTAATATGTATTTTGGATCTAGACGTGATTAAAATGGCATATTTATTCATCCACGTCTGAAACAGCTGATTTAACTTTAATGTGAACAACCTTCATAAATGATCTGAATTAATGAGATACACCAATTACTGAAGTAACCGCTTCATAAAGCTGAAGTGAATGTGTGAGTGGTGTGTCAAGCAAGATGACTTCCAATAATGAGGATTTTTAATCCAGGGCGGTGTCTACAGGTGTAAGCTCTGTAAATAAAAAGCAGAGTGTTCTGAAGGTTTGTGAAGACTGTGTTCAGCTCCTCCTCCATGTGAAAACCTGATTTTATACATTCTCTCCCTATACATTTTGTCCAGGGGTTTTCTATCCAGATGAAAAAGGTACCTGCCTATTTACTTACCTACCTTCCTATCTACCTGCCTAACTATGTATCATTCACTTACCTGCCTGCCTACCTAACTACTTACCTGTGCACCCACCAACCTACCTACCATCTTACCAGCCTACATACCTCCCTATCTACCTAATTCTCCATCCATCATCTTCCCTACCTACCTACTTACTTACCTGCCCGCCTACCTATGTATCCACCCACCGACCTACCTAACTACCTACCTATCTCCATACTTACCTGCTTACCTACCTATGTACCTATCTACTAACCTGTTTGCCTTTCTGCTTGCCTACTTACCTGCCTACCTGCCTACCTGCCACCTAACTACCTACCTACCTATTTACCTGCCTGCCTACCTATGTATCTACCCATCTGCCTACTTGCCTACGTAACTACCTCCATACCAATCTCCATACTTACCTACCTACCTACTTATCTACTCACCTGCCTACCTACTCACCCACCAACTTACCAGCCTACATACCTTCCTATCTACCTAACTCTCCATCCATCATCTTCCCTACCTGCCTACTTACTTACCTGCCCGCCTACCTATGTATCCACCCACCGACCTACTTGCCTACTTAACTACCTACCTATCTCCATACTTACCTACATACATGCCTACCTGGCAAACTCCTTACTCGCCTACCTTCCTAAACTACCCAAATACCTACTGACCTACGCAGTACCAGTACTGACCAACCAATAAAACTTGGTTTCTGACTTAATGATTTAGTAAGTAACTCATGTGAGGTTTTATTTTAATACGGTCTGAAAGCTCAGATGTTTGCTGGTCAGAAGGTTTCAGCAGGCCAGAGAAAAAATAAAATATAAAATGATAATTAAAAAATCATTTCAGAGTATCACTGTAGCCTCCCCTCTCAGCATAAAGGGTTCTACACAGTGCCAACAGATTTCTATCCAGAACTGCTTCAATGGTTCTCTTAAACGATGAAGTGAATGTTACATAAACATTGTTATTGAAATAATCCTAACTGATCGTAGTCTTTAGTTCATGGCCCAGCTGTCGGTCCTCCTCCCCCGGTAATGCTCTCCACTCAGTAGCCAAATGCATTGATGACAGTTTTATAGCTCCTCTCCGGTTCAAATTCATCTCATTCAGCCGCTCATCCAGTCTCAAGCTTACTATTCAGTAGAACATCGCCGAGAGACAAGCACTTCTATATAACATCATCACCGACATGCCGAGAGAGCGGCTGTGATATACAGAGCTGATGGATGAGGTGTGGGACGAGGGCTGGGAATGTTTTGGCAGATGCACAAAGCTCCAATAATGAAAGGAAGCTACTGGAGGCTGAAGACTATGGCATGCCTTCCCTGGGTGGCGGTGGGGGGGACGGCACCTGCTCTTTCAGCCATGCCTGGACATGCAGGACCCATTCGGCACTGAGCTGTGGTCAGCTTCTCTTGTTAATCAACTTCTAAACAGATCTCATTTGCTGGCTTCCTTCAAATCTCAGTGAAAGCAGGAACGTCTTGGATTGTTTCTGATCGATTTCTGTTTTTATTGTATTTTGATGAATATTCATTGCTTATTTGAATGCATCACTTCTGTATTCTTGGGAAATTACATTGTGATCTGTGGCAAGCGTAAGGAGGAGCTTGAGGAGAACCTGGGGACAATGAACGAACGCACGAGTGTGGGTGAAAGTGAGGACAGCGGAGTGGTTAGGATGCAGGTTGTGAAGATAGAGTTCATAACCAATCAACAGTTCAAAGTAACAAGAAGTGATGAAGTGTAGGAGAATGGGTGGAGAAGAATAACAGGAGGGATCTTTGACAGATGGGGACAAGCAAGAGTTAAAGGGAAGGTTTACAGCATGGTAGTTAGACCAGCTATGTTACATGGGTTGGGGACAATGGCGCTGATGAAAAGACAGGCAGCAGAGATGGAGATGTTAAAGATGCTGGGATTTGAGTTGGGAGATGAGGATGGACAGAATTAGTAATGAGTATATCAGAGGGACCAATCAACTTGGACGGATTGGAGACAAGCTAAAGTGTTGGTTTGGACGTGTCCAGAGGAGAGAGGAGGAGTATATCAGGAGAAGGATGTTGAAGATGGAGCTACCAGCAAAGAGAAGAGGAAGGACAATGAGGAGGTTTATGGGCATGGTGGGAGAGGACATGTAGAGGACAGGGAGACATGGAGATGATGTTGATACCCCTTTTGGTAGCAGCTGAAAGAAGAAGTAGAAGACAAGCTTTTTAGACATTGTGTGGACATTAAAATCCTTCCTGCTTACAGCTCCTAAAACCTTAGGGACCGTCTGCAAAAGTTCACCATGAGGTCAAAAACGTAGAAAGGGGTGACATTAAAAACTGATCAAAGCTTTGGGGCAAATTAATTGCTACAGTCGTGCCCTTTGAACAATAATATAACATCAAATGGTCTAAAAAAAGGTAACCGTAAACCTTTAAGGGTTAAATTAATGTTCTGGAAAACGAACCCTGGTGTTACTGATGTTTGTTATTCATAAATGTCTTCGGCACCTGTGCATCTGGCCTGCAGCGCACAAGTAAAAGGACACAGACAAGAGAGGAAAGAACATGAGTGGGTGGATTCCATATTCAATCCAGTCGCATACAAAAGACGAGAGAGAGGGGGAGAAAGAGAGGAAGGCAGAGAGAGTGTAATATGAAGTAGCATCTAATCAGATTAAGTGCTGCATTAACACAGCGCTGAAATGTAAGTCAGCGCCGCCACAAACTTTTGCAGACCTGCACTTTCCGTTGGTACATTCGTCATGAAACGGTCACATGACGTAAAGGCAGGCTTGCTGTAATTTAAAAAAAATGCAGATTTTCGACAGCTGTGATTTACATCTGCAGCCTAACGCCAAAAATCCAGATGTTTGTCTCGTGAGACGAAAACGCGCTGTAATGTCTGCTGCTATTTTTAGGCCTAATTTGGCCAAAAAGTACTTTCTCCCGTCATGATATGGAGCCGTTTCGCACCGTGGGGCCACCGCTCGTGACTTATTAAAGACTGAGCCGTAAAAAAATGCTCATCGCTTTTAAAATGAAAAAAAACAAGAAAAACAAGCCAAGTCCGTTCTGTTTCTCATTTGAGTCTGCCACACTCTCCTGGGTACACTGCGTCCAAAAATACAGGCAGCAGGAAATTCTCCGTGGGTGATATCATATTCTGTGAAAGGCCAGAAAAGCGCTGAAAAAGCCCCCCTCTAATTGCACATTTGACGAGTGCTCTCTCTCTCTCTCTCTCTCTCTCTCTCTCTCTCTCTCAGTCACACCAGAGCAGCATATCACTCAGCCCACACATCATCTGCATGCAGCATTTTATTGGAGTCGGGGTTTGTTGAAGTATGATAATTGGAGGCTGGGGGGACGGAGAGGTGAGAAGCAGAGAGCAGAGGGGTGAAAAAAGGAGAAGGGAAGAACGAAGGAGTCTTCTGTAGGTGAGTGCTGTTTGAAATATGAAGAAGAGAAGAGAAGAGAAGAGAAGAGAAGAGAGGAGAAAAGAAGAGAAGAGAAGAGGAGAGGAGAGGAGAAATGAGAAGAAGAGAAGAGAAGAGAAGAGAAGAGAAGAGAAGAGAAGAGAAGAGAAGAGAAGAGAAGAGAAGAGGAGAGGAGAGGAGAGGAGAGGAGAAGTGAGGGATGGAGGCTGAAGGTGAACGAGTGTGTATGAAATGTTAGCTGGAGCTGAATCTGAGAGCAGTTATGACACAGAAGCTGCTTAAATTATTCATCAAAGTCTTTCTGTCTGTGAACCCGATGACTTTCTCCCACCAGAGCCCGATATAGACAAACCCACTGAACATCTACTGACTCTACTCACTACAGCTGAACTTCAACACCCAGCAGCCCAGCCTGCAGCAGCTTCACACCAGCAGTGCACATACAGACCTTCGCTCAGTCAACCCTCATCTCCATCATTTGATCCAATAAATGAAAGTGAAAAGTGAAAGTGACTATTCCTGTCATTGTGAGAACACAGCACAGCACACGGTGAACCACAACGAAATCGGACCTCTGCATTTATCCCACGCACACAAACACACACCATGCAGCAGGGGGCAGCTATGAAAGCGTCCGGGGAGCAGTGACAGAGACGGTACCTTGCTCAAGGGTACCTCAGGGCAACCTACTGGTAGGGGTCTGAACCCACACTCTTCCGATCCTGTGGCCGACT
The DNA here is from genome assembly GCA_017165825.1 of Hepsetus odoe. NCBI lineage: Eukaryota > Metazoa > Chordata > Actinopteri > Characiformes > Hepsetidae > Hepsetus > Hepsetus odoe. The sequence continues at coordinate 1,615,713 of CM029380.1, read as the reverse complement.
CCCTAAACACTAGAGCACCGCTGTCTAGGGATCTGATCTAAATCAGATCAAAGTTATTGATCCCGAGGAGAAGATAGGATTTAAGATATTTTACCCAGTATAAATCTACCCACCACTGAGAACCCAAACTTCTCCCACATCGCAAAGAAATCTACCAGCAGAACTGATCATGGTCTTCAAAACACATCACAGAGTAATCCAATAAAACTAAATCCTCTCTTTATCCTAATCCTAAACTTAAAAAACATGAATTGGTGAGAGCTTTTCCACTAAACTCAGAACCAGTTCTTGAAGGTTCTTGGTTCTTGGTCAAAACTGGTGCTGTCTGGTGAGTGACTGTATGGTGTCACTGGTTCTTAGAAGAACCTCTGAATTCAAACTGAAGAGAAGAGAAGAGAAGAGAAGAGAAGAGAAGAGAAGAGAAGAGAAGAGAAGAGAAGAGACAAAAAGAGTCAAAACTGGTACTGTCTGGTCCACCAGTTTGAAGCAGAACCTCTGAGGAGCAGCACAAAAGCATCAAACAAGGAGACACCAAAGAATGTCACAAATCCTGCTAGAAAAAAAAAAAACAACCCTTTTATAAATTCCATCTGGGAACCATTATTTCAGATTCCAAACCAATTTATTTTTGGTTGAAAAGCTCAAAATTTGGAGCCCAACTCAGTTCCCAGTTTTGGGGAAAAGGCTCTGAGTGAAAAGCATTGTGGGATTATTTGTAAAATAAATATTCTAACATTCACAGTCCTTTATGAGTCATTTATTTCCGACAGAAAGATTAATAACCGCCTCGATTTTGAATCATTTCGCAAAGATTGGATCTTTTTCTCCACTTTTCTCTACTCACAGTGTACTATCCAAACTTTAGGAACCGTGTTTCCGGTGTTTGGGGGTTTTTTTTGGTCTTTTATTGACGAAAAGAGGCCTCGGATGAAAGTTACAGAGAGTTTGAAAAGAGTCTGTGAGTAAAAGAATGATAGAAAATGAAAAGAGTGCAAGACTCTGGAGAATGTTCTCCAGAACGTCCGTGGCCTGCAGCCTCGG
>CM029380.1:1594672-1609672 GCA_017165825.1 Hepsetus odoe | reverse complement strand
ACCCCTTCCCAATAGGTTGCCCTGAGGTACCCTTCAGCAAGGTACCGTCCCCGTCCCGCTCCTCCCTGCCTGTCCTCCGACCTGTCCAGGGTGCGTCCCCCGTCCTTCACCCTGTGTGCGCTGGGTTGGACACCAGCACTCCCCCTCGACCCCGTTTGGAACAAGCGGCAGAAAATGGGGGAAAAAATGCTCTGGATGTGCTCTGGATTATTCAGTATATACACTGGATTATTCAGTATGTGCACTGGATTATTCAGTATGTGCACTGGATTATTCAGTATGTGCTCTGGATTATTCAGTATATACACTGGATTATTCAATATGCGCTCTGGATTATTCAGTTTGTACTCTGGGTTAGTCTGTGTGTAAACTAGAGGATTCAGTATACAATCAGGATTATTCAGTATACCCTCTGGATTATTCAGTATAAACTCTGGATTTTTTAGCATGTACCCTGGATTATACAGTATGTATTATGAGTTTTGCAGCGTCAGTAGCTCTGAGAGAGATGGATCGAACAGTGGACTCTCTCAGACTCTTCGAGGGGTTTGAATAATAAGAGTCTGATGGATTTTGTTGGCGCTCTGTCTGAGCAGGGATTGATAAGAAGGTAGACAAACTGATTATGGCTTCTCTGTCCATCAGTCAGAACTTAAAAGGGAATTGTTTTGTCTGGGTCTTTCATGTGGGAGTAATGACTCAGACTGTGATTACACCAATCTGTTCAGCTACGAGAAAAAAGAAAAAAGCAAGAAAAATCATCACACAAGTAGGCTCCCGGTCCATCACTGCACACAAAATGTCTGGATAAAAAATGCTCGGCCTATAACCTCCCACGGTTCTTTAATTCGACACGAACATCATGCGGTGGAACCCTGAAAGCTCATGTTCCACACCCTGATCCATTTTACTACTGGACATTCTTCGTCTTTTCATCACCGCCTCCAACCTTCAGCTTCAGCTGATGTGCTGGAACCACATCTTTCCTGATAGAACCCTGCATGTCTTCACAAAGAGCCATGGAGACAAAGCTCAAAGATTCCATAAAAGGTTCTCCATAAGTGCACATATTAAATTAGTAAAGGATCTTCACAAAATGTATCCTTTATGTGAAGGCATGTGATATATTAGAATGGTTCTCCAAACATATCATAAGTGAATAAAGAACCTTTACATAGTGAGAAGGTTCTGGATACATTTAAAAAGCGCTACATCCTTTGTTAGTAAAGAACCTTTACGTTATGTGACAGTTCTTCTTTGTGTTCCACACACTCACATCTTAATTCAGGAAAGAACCGTTTCACAAGGCGAAGGTTCTCAAAACCTTTTAAGGGTTCTACACAGCGTAAAGGTTCTTAATATCTTTAAAACATTTCTCCATACTCACACATCTCAAATGATAGAACCTACATAATGTGAAGGTTCTTCAATTATTTTTCAAATGTTCTACATTAAGAGAAGGTTCTCAGTGTTTTTTGAAGGGTCCTCATGCTCACATTTCAAATCGTTTAAGAACCTTTACATAATGGTTTTCTTTATAATGTTCTTCATTATGGGAAGGCTATTTAAGGTTTCACAATAAATTATACAATTCCACCAGAACCTTTACATAATGAAGGTTCCTAATTGCTTTAGAAGGTTCTACCTTATGTGAAGATTCTTGAAATATTTAAGGTTTGACGATTAATTAAACAATTATAGAGTTAATGAGCTTTTACATTAAGGCTGTTTCTACATGAAGTGAAGGTTCATAAAAAGATCCACCTTATGTGAAAGGTTCACACACATCTTAAATGAAAGAACCTGTACCTGCTCATTTCCAAGTGTGGGGGTCCCGCGTAACATGGCACTCGTGTTGGCAGGGAAGTGGCGAGTGGAGCAGTGAAGTCGGGACATTCTGGAGCTTATCTGGGTCCTGATGCCTTCAGCGGGTAACAGAAATGGAGGAAGTCGTCAGTTTATTGAATAACGGTGCTCCGTGCCGGGGCTCATTGGAGGCATCTGCTCTGTCCCATCTGCTCTTGGCACGGTGCCGGGACCGCCGTCCAGCGCGGGAACATCGCCAAGGTGGGTGGAGCTGTTAAACCCATACTTCAGTAAACAAGATGGTACTTCAGTGAAGTACTCTAAAAGTAAACCAAAATTATTGAGAAACACATGAGAACAAAATACCTGGAACATTAAATGTCAACGAGGAACCCATGTTGTTCAAAGGGAAGGAGCTCCACATTAAAAAAAGGTGGTTTTCCTGGAGTCAAGAACCGTTACTTTACCATTTCTGTTATAAGTCCAGAAATTCCTCCAGTGCTAAGTTGCTGATGAACCTTCTGGTGTGAGAAGAACCACCCAATGGTTCTTTAAAGAGCTATTCTTGTAAATGAGATTTATGAAACGTCCACATATTGTTATGGTTCTTTGACTCTTTAATAACTAATCGCCATTTAGACTAAGTTAAGGTTCTGTATATCTTAAAAGGTACTTCCGATTCAAAATCTCGTTAATCAGTGAAGATACTAACCATGTACAGGTTCTTGTTATCTTGCAATGGTTTTTCACATTCACATTGTAAATAAGGTAAGAACCTTTCCATTAAGTGAAGGTTCCAGATATCTCCAAAAGGTTCTTCACACTTAAAAGTCACTAAAGACGCTTTACCTTATGTGAAGGTTCTTGATATCTTTAGAAGGTCGGTCACATTCACAATGTTAATGAGTGGAAAACCTTCACCTTACGTGAAGGTTCTAGATATGTTTAAAATAATCTTCAAATTCATATCTCAAATCAAGAACCTTTACATTATAAGAAGATACCTCGCATTCTACACTTTAATCAGAACCTTTAGACAATGTGAGGGTCCTTGATGTCTCTGAAAGGTTCTTCACACTCATATTATAAATCAGTCAAGAACTTTTACATTATGTAAAGTTTCCTGATACCTTCAGAAGGTTCCTCACAATCATATCTGAGGTCACTTGCATCCAACAGTTAGGTGAAGGTTCTTGATATCTTTGAAAGGTTCTTCACACTCCCACTTCTTGAATCAGTAAAGAGTCTTTATACTGAGAGCATGATCATCCTGGACCACTTTGCAATTTTCTTAAGATTTCAGATTTAATGTGATAAAAGTTTGTGATAAAATGATGCCTTAAAGACAAGAGGAGAACAGAGGTCAGGTTCTAGATTGATCTCCTTGGTGGATCCTTCACTTGGCCAGCTGCTGGCCATCTCACTGCCCAACCTGAACCAGTTTCCCAGTGCTCGTAAAAAAGTCCTCGCCCCTCTCAGCAGGAAGGGTGGCTCTTTGTCTACGAAATAGAGGCGAAAACCCATCTAAGTGCCCTTATCTTCCTCAGGGTCGTCCTTCCAGCGCAAACACAATTAACCTGAAGAGTGTTGGAACAGTCGGATGATGAAATTATCAAAAAATTCTCATTTTCATCAGGGTTTAGAGCAGTTCACGACCAGTAGAAATCAATCTAAAGGTCAATACCAGTTCTCTGCACTTGCCTGTTCTCATTCTCACACTGATCTGTCTGAGAACAGAGCATTCAGACTGGAGGAAGCGAGATTAGCATGTGAAGAATGGTCTTGATTGATGTCATCTGCTTTTGATTAGAAGGCCCTGCTCTAAATATTCATACACTGGCCACTTTATGAGTTATTAGTGCACAATTACAGGCCAAGTATTATTTGGGAGATGGACCAAACTCCATAAAGCTGGAGGAAGAAGCATTGCAAGGAACCAAGAACCGAAGCAGGAGAACACAATCCTAGGGCTGTCGTTTTCACAAAGCATCTTCACAGAATCTGAGCCACCAGGACCATCCCACCTGGGAATCAAACCCAGGAACTTGTGAAGCGACAGTGCTAAATTAATTTTTGGGTGGTGGCCCCTGGAACTGTAGTGGTCCTAGTGTGCAAGGATTGAAAGAGTTCCACCATCCAAGGATGGTCTCCTCCAATAAAGCGGCCGGTTTCTGATAAAGCGGCCAAGCTTAACATCATTGCATTGATTCTGATTCGCTGTCAGCCAGGAAAAGGAGAATGTTAGGTCGCTCTCTCTGATCCTAATCGAGACTTTCCCACTTCAGCGTCGACTCCACAGGTTCCTTGGCCAGGAGGCATGAAGCACACCTTATCCCGCCTAACCATAGGTCCCAGACGTCAAATTACAGGGTCCAAGCCCCACAGCCAACCGCTGTTTTCGTGTCTATAGAGCATAAATCAAAAGTCCTAACCACCGATGAACAAGCCTCAACATATGTCGCATCATAAAATGAACCATGTGAGGGTCAGGCACCGCCAGCCAGCGGTTTGCACGAGGAAGCCAAACTTGAGGGAACATGTGGCCTTCCAGGGGACGGGTAATTGAAAGAGATGGGATGAGGAGAGGCACTTTCCATGAAGAACAAATTCCACTTCATGTCCTCTTCAATCTCTCCAGAAATATGACTTCTTCTCGTTCAAAACATTTACCGTTTCTGAGTCCCTGAAATCGAGCGGGAACCTGGGCTCATTGAGACATCTTTCATTTTTTAATTGAGCGAGAGGCACCGAGCCTGCATGTGGAGTAAATCAATCGATTGGTCAAAGGCCCACGAAAATTAAATGAAGCCAGGGCCGCCTGCGACTCCCCAACACCGATTTTTAGTTCTGACTTTAACCTCACATTAATTGCTAGGCTTGCTTCCATTATGAATAATCCTGAACACAATATACAGCACTGTGCAAAACTCTTGAGCCCCTTGTTTCTTTATATTTTACTACTGAATCATCTTGTTGGTGTAAAAACTATTTCCTGCCTGTCAAACTGTCTTCTCTTCGGAATACTGAGGATCAAATGAAAGAAATGTTGAGTAAATGTTTTAGCGCTCCAGGCTGCAAAGCAAACATGCAAGGTTCTAGATAGAGTGGTTCCACCTAGATCAGCATCAGCAGTAAATGAATGATGAACCTAATGATCTGGAATCATCTGCACCGGCTTCATGTCTTAAGTTCTGCTTGAAGGTTCAGACGTAGATCACTGTGTGGATTAACCAACACAAAAGTATCAAACTGCTCAGGTACAGAGACTGGACTGAACATGAGAGACAACAACACTGTCCTTCAGGAAGATCTGGAGAACTGCTCAGGTACAGAGACTGGACTGAACATGAGAGACAACAACACTGTCCTGGAAGCAAAATATGAAGAAATGTGGAGCCAAGATTTTTGCACAGGACTGTAGGGCTGGTCGACAGTGAGTGAAAGTTCACGTTACAATATTTTATTGATGATGTAGCAAATAAACGAAAAAAAATTAATGTAATTTTCAGGGAAAATGAACCACTTAAATATATCTGGACTCACCAACAACAACCTGATCATTTAAGGGCACCATATTTGCATTTCCTTCACCCCCTGAGGTTCCTTCACCCCCCACACACACCCCCCTCTATTCTGATTGGCTACCCTGATTTTGATGTGTGTTGAATTGCTCCTTACAACCTTAGGGCCGAGTGGGCCGAGTTGGAGGTGGAAATGTGTTTGTGCTTATGAGATCACAAAAGCAGAGAATTTCAACGTGGGCTGTTTCTGCAGTTTGCTTTCCTTGGAAACATGATTTCAAAAACCAAAAGTTCTTTAAAGATCAGGAATAATCTATTTCCCTTTGATCAATAATAATAACAACTCGTCTAATGTTTCAGGGTTTCAGCCCAGCTCCTGAAGCCCTAACCAATGGGCAAGCTCACTGTGCTGAGTAGCTGATGCAACAGCACATGCTTAATGTGCTGTGCGAGTGTGCAGGCACTCTCCTACACACACACATACACACACACTCTACTTAGCATCATCGTAGCACATTGAGGTGGCAGGAGTCAAATCCAATGAGGAAGAATCCACTCCTGCAGAGACAGAGAGTCATACATAATACATTGAGCAGGAGAGAGAGGGATTGTTTGTGTCTCGGATCTTCACTGTTTGTGTGTATGAGTGTGTGTGTGTGTGTGTGTGTCGGAGCTGCTGCAGTAGACAGGCTGCAAGCTGTAATGTGCCGAGCTGAGCTGAGCTGAGCTGGGGGGCTTTAAAAATAGGAAATGACCTCCTTCACACACTGTCACACCCAGCACACACACACACACACACACACACAGCCCCAACTTCCTCTACAGGCCTAAAACCGTGGCATCAACTTATAGTTCAGCATCAGCTCACCCCCAAAAGAGCAGGCCACACGCTCAGGGTCCGTTGGAGCTTCGTGGCCAACGTGTGGACGATCTTCAAGGCTCTCACTTATATGGTTTCTGAGGCTGTATGACTCACTGTTGTCTATAAACATGGTGGTGGGGCAGCGGTGAGCTAGTGCTTTGGAACTAGACCTCCTAACCAGAAGACTCAGACCAGTAGATTACACTGAGGTCCCATTGAGCAAGGTACCATCCCTATCACTGCTCCCCGAGCTTGGAATGTAAGGCTGCCCCCTGTTGCGCTGTGTTTATGGGTTAAAAGCGGCGAAGCATTTAGTGAGAAAATAGTCACTTTCACTTTCACTGGGAACCGAAACACACTCTCCGTGGTCTCTACTGTTCACATGCCAGCAGAACTGGCCAAAGCGAGAGACCTGAGCAGCCTGTGCTGGAAGATGATGTCCATGGTCTCATTGGCTGTAGCACTTCCTGATCAGATCACAACTGGGTCAGAGCGTTTTTGGACTTGGGTTTTGGATCCAGGCTCAGATATTTAACCTGCTCTGTGTCTGCTGGGCCTCTGTGAGGCATTAGCGAGTCAGATTTGAGATGGAGAGATGACCTGACTCGGATCCGAGACTGTCCACAAGCGGAAAATGGACTAAAAACTGAGCCCCTCAACACGATGTCTACTGTTTACCTTGGAAACAGGAAGTCGGACTTTGGAATGCCGTCACGTCTGAGTTGACTGTGTTCCAGTTCGACCTCCGGAAAAACAACACAGTCAAAAATGACAGCAAAACTGTGAAATCAACAGTCAAACCTCATTCGCTCGTACCGTAAAGTTTACAGCCCGACCATAAACATTCGACCGAAACTTGTTTTACTGAAGTTCTCTTGACTAACAGAACTGAGAAAAGTATCAATTCACTGTAGAAATCCTGGTTTGTTTAGAAATTTCACAGCTTGACCCTGAATTTAGCTTCCAGCGAATCTTCGGTCGGATCAAATTCATGAAAACTTAAAGATGAGACCAAAAACTTTACGGTAAAACAAGAGTTCGCTCCATTTTCTACCAACGTTCACGATCAAGCTGTCAACTTTAAAGCAGAACTATGACTGACGGAGGTTCAATCATGCATTTCACATTTTGCAGTCAAGTGTGCTTTTCTGAATTTCCGTTGGCTCAGGTGACTTATCCCACGTCTACCCAGGTTTGCTCGATATCGGTGGATTATTTCGTAATTTTATGGTGGCCTAGTGGTTAGGGAGTTGCCTCTGCATCTGAAGATTGTGGGTTCGATTCCCTCACAAGTAGGTTGCCCGTCCCCGTCACTGCTCCCCGGGCACTTTCAATAGCTGCCCACTGCTGCACGGTGTTGGCATGGGTTAAATGCAGAGGTCCAATTTCGTTGTGGTTCACTGTGTGCTGTGCTGTGACCTCGCAATGACAAGGGTTGTCACTTTCACCTTCACTTTCAAACACACCAGGAACGCGGTCTAAGACAGAAGTCGGACAGAACCACTGTTTAAACGAGACCCAAATGAGACAGAGGAGCTAATAAACAGCGTTTACTGCTCTCACAGCCGCTGATGCAGCCACCTTGGAGGTCGGGGTCGGTGAGGTTCACGGCTTTCCGAGTGGGAAACCCAACTTCAGGAGGCTCTTCCAACTTCCCACTTCTGCTGGAAGGCGCCATTAGGAGCAGCTAACTAAGTAGCTCCAGAGATAAGAAGGAAAACTTGTCTCGGCTGCGTTCGGGATGTTCGATTTCACTCTGAGCACGAGGGAAAATCACACTGTACCCAAAAACTGGGCTGTTCCCGCTGTTCCTGCTGCAGCGCTTAGCAGTGTTTAGTGACCGGGGGCATATGTTCTGAATTTGGACAAAGCACTTGTCAGCTCTTTTCCACGGAGCTCTGGAATTGTTTCCTAATAGTAAGGTTTTATGAGTGCCAGGTTTTTTGTTTTTTTTTCTTTCTCTATTTGTGCAGCAAGGCCCTTTTGGATGTTTCCATCTTAAACTGGTCATTAGGGCCCGTTTGCTGTGCGGTTATTATCCAGAAACGGGGCACATTTTCGAGAGCTCACTCTTTCCATGCGAAACCACATGACCGAGGCTGAAATACAAAACCTGGCCAAACGCTGCTTCTTCTTCACCTTTCTTTGACTCTTGACCCCATATGCGGTAAAACCACCCCCATGTTCCCAACGACGTTTCCCTGCTCAGGTTTTCATATCGGGACCTTACGTCACGGGACCGGACGGTGCAGCGGAAATGGTCCAGAATCACGTCACGTTACATTACCGCGCACTGAAGATACGCACGTTTTTCCCTCGTCTCCTATAATGCCACCATTTCCGAGGTCTGTTACCACAGCAACCGCATCCATAACAACATTTTGAGGGCCTGTTTTTCATTTTGTCATACGGCCTCACGAAGAACCCCAAAGGCCGGGACGTGCCAGCAAGGTGACAGAACCGGAAACACCCCACAGGCGCCAATGATGGATCACTTTTTGGTTCCCCTTAAGAACTTTACAGAGGATACGTTTTAAACCAACTGTCTTGAACAGGTCTTATCCAGGGTTCAAGGCCTATTTTCCCCAGCCAATCAGAGCAAGGCTCATTTACATAAATAATACACAGCTTTTGGGCACAGTAGAGCACACAGGTGTCTTAAAACTGAAAAAAAAATGGATAAAATCAGAAAAGCTTTAGGAAACAGTGCATCAAGTAAACATCCTGCACTGAAGCCAAGAGATGCAAAGGAGTTGCCATGACGATTAAAAACACAGGTAAAGGGCAATAACAGAAGCAACACACCTTTTTCATGTACCATTTTATTGGACTTATATAGAAATACTTAAAAAAACATGAAGTAGCACCATTACTTAAGTTTTACTTTATCATGTAGAACTTTAAATGTCAGAAAAATAAAACTCTTGATACATTTTTCAAATCTTGTTTCAGCAAATATAATATTAGTATTTGACCGTGAGGTTAAAGGCCATTTTTTTTTATCATAAAATAAAATATACTTTGCTTTTAAACTTTGCTCAATAAAGTACTTTTACGCTCAAGTAACTTCACCTACATATACATAAACGAGTGGTAAACAAACGTATTAAAATAGAAATACTAAAACTATAGTGGTGCAACAGAAGTCTGTAATACCCACTGGAATCTAATTCATACAAATTTTTAGAAAGCATAAACGGTTTTCCTCTTTTTGTCCAACTTACTAAGTTTTTTATACATTTGAACGTTTCGTAATAATATAGAATAAAATATGCTTTATATTACTGAATAAAAAATATGCTGGGTGAAAGGGATTTAAAAGACATTTCTCTCCTTTTTCGTTTTTTTTTTTTTTTTTTTGCTGAACCTAAAAACCCTCCGGAATACTGCTGAACGCAAACGTCTGAACATCCATCCATCCATCCATCCATCCATCCAACCGTGTGTGATATTAAAATAATACAGTGTTCGTCGCCCCGTGAGGCCATACTAAAAAATAAAAGATACTTGAACCCAGCTACAAAAAAGTTCACTGAACTTAAATTAAAATATCTGTAAACATCTTTGCAATACGAAATATAATCTTTCAAGTCAAAAAAGAATAAAATACTTCAATCTGTATTAATGCAATTCATATTTAAAACTTTTCAACGTGTGGATTCGTTGTTCTCCTTGTGTTCTCTGTTCTGTACACACACATATACGCAGGATATGTTGTTGCTCTCCCTCAAAAGTTGACGCTGCAGTATCTGTAAAGTCTAGGCCGAAAAAGAAAGAAAAGCCCTCCCACCTGCCCTGCCAGCGTTACATTCCCTCGGTGAAGAAAATAAAACAATAATTAGCCAGTTTTTTTGTACTATAACAGTCGAACGGACTCGGGTACCTCGGGCAAGACTGCCGTCCTTGTCTGAACTTCATCCACGTACGATTTTTTTTTTTTTGAACTAGAACTATTGATTACTAAGCTTTAATATTTAAAACATGCATTAGATGTTGAAAATATCCGTCCCCAAGCCACAGTACGGTTACGCCGGAGCCCTCTGATCGGGTGTCCCTTTTTTGGATACTGCAGCTCTTCCCCTACATGATACACATATGATAAACACGTCATTATTAGGAGTCGCCATAAAGCCATAGTGACAGGAGTTTGTAGTCCGTTGTTGCTGTTGAAGTCACGGGGGGGCGTGTTTTTATATGCATTTAGTGTTTTTTAAGAAAATATACGTATTGCCTGAGTAACTGCAGCGTGGCAGACGGGGCATTCGGGCTCGTTCCGTTCGCAGATGCGGTTGGCACACTCCATGCAGAAGAGGTTGTGGCCGCAGGGCACCAGGGCGGCGATCACTTCGCTCTCGAAGCAGACGGAGCAGTCCCGGCTGCCCTTGCGGCTCGTCCCCGAGGAAGAGGAGGAAGAGGAGGACGAGGAGGAGGCCGAGGAGTCGGAGGGCACCAGGGCGGCCATGCCGTTGGCGGAAAAGCCAGGGAAGGTCAAGGAACCTCCGCCAGGGTCGCTCCGGACCCTCCGGGCCAAGGGATGCTCCCCGCCTCCGCCCACATGGTGAAGGGGCGGAGACAGCCGGGGCTGGGCGCAGCTGACCCCGTTCGCCCTACGCTGATTCGCCAGCAGGCCGTTGGCGTTGGTGCTGGAGGCGTTGGCGGGGAAGATGGACGAGGACGTGGGGGTGCCGTTGGCACGCTCGTACTGAGACCACAGGAGGCCGGGCGGCGCCGGAGTGGGGTCGAACCCGGGCGAGGCGTCGAACGGCAGATCTGCGCAGTCTGGGGAGATGGCATCACCGCCGTACACAAAGCCGTTGACCACGTTGATGTTCAAGTTGTTGTTGTTGTTGTTGTTGCCGTTGCTGGAGGCGGTGTAGCTCAGAGCGGGGCTTGGGGGGCTGTAGTCGGGCAGCCGAGAACCACCGTTGGTGCCAAAGTACGAGTCGGTGGAGGCGCTGCCCAGAGAGCTGGAGCTGTCGTTGCGGTAGTTGGAGAAAGGCTTGCGGCCCGAGTTGGACGTCACGCCTGCCTTGTTGCTCCAGAGGCCCGCGTGGTGGCCGTGCAGGTCGAAGCCCACGTCCGTTCCGTTGGCGTGGAAGTCGTTTTCGTCCGAGCTGAACTCGATCAGGCCGCCGGTCCTCATGGCGATGTGTGCTTCGATCTCCTCCCGAGCTCGGTCCACGTTCTCCGGCATCCCGGTGACCTCGAACACCGGCTCCTTGTCCCGGCTGGGCGTGACGATGTAGGTGTGCGTCTGCTGCTGGATGCGCTTGATGGTGGCTCCCTTGGGCCCCACCACCAGCCCGACCACCCTGTACGGCACCCGCACTTGGATTGTGGTCTGGCCAGGCAGGTTGGGCGGGCCCGGCACGGCGGTGCTCCCGTTCAGGCTGCTGTTTTTGTTCCTCGACGCTCGGATCATGGAGAAGTGCTCCGCCGCGGAGATGATCTCCCTCCGAGCCATGGCCACGTCCTCCCTCCTGCCTGTCACGACGAACACCGGCTCCTCCCCTCGCACAGGAGTCTTGATGTAGGTGTTGGTTTTGGCTCGCAGGGCTTTAATTTTGCAACCTGCGACGAGGGGAAAGGAATCGACAAGATCAACCCAGAGAAGACTGAGAAGCCTACTTCACGAGGGGACAAAACAAAAGCGTCATGGATGCAGATCTGGGGACAAATTTAAACCACATGCTCGGGCTGCATGGGTCAAAAATAGCTCTGGAGGCGGGGTGGGGGTGAAGGAGGACGGATGCGGAGTTCGGGATTTTCCTGCTTGGTCAAACTAGGCGAGAGGGATCTGCTCTTTGTCTACTGCATGACCTGCTGCCTTACATCATCAGCGCATGGGTCTGCATGAAAAAAAACAGCAGGCGGGGTGTAAACAAACCACCAGCCTCCATTGTCTGGCTGTCCCCTCGTCCTTTTTTATGGGACGGAGGCCAGCAATGACCCCAGCATGATGCTCTGGTCCATATATCTAACAATATGACCCATATTGTTACAGCTCTGTTCATACTTTAACACAGACCTCCATTAACGCTGCACTTTGTAACGTACTCTCTATTTATTCCAGCCTTTGCACTTCTGCTAGAAAGCATTTCATTGGCTCTGTACCTGCACTTTGCTCCGGGGCAATAAAGTTGGATCTCTGCGTAACAATATGACCCACATGTGTTAAAGAAATGTGTAAAGGAGGTGATTTGACCCCTATGTGAACACCTATATTCATTAATATATACACACACACATATGCAATGATGACACACCCTGTATGATGAATTATAAAATATCTTTATATGAGCACAATACACCCCATTGGTGTTAAATAATATTAAATTTCAACATGCAATAGCAAAACAGCCATTATACATTACATATGACTGTCTATTTGCAATAATAACGCACCCCTTACGTATTATATACGTGTATATATGTGCAATAACAATGCAGCCCATATTAGTGTAGCCCTATATACAAAAATAATGCACCCCATTCACATATATAATGCTAATACACCCCGCATTATATATAAATATCGGTATATCAACATAGCCCATATTTATTGCATGCCTATTAATAAAAACCATCCCACGTCCCTGTGCAATACTGATGCACCCAGTATGTATTATGCAAGAGTCTATATGCAACAATAACACACCCCTTGCTTGGTAAACATGTACTTATTTACAAAACAGCCCCAGTGGCTACTCCCCACATGTATGATACAGAAGTATCTTTATGCAACAACAACACACTCCATGTGTATCTTTGTGCCGAGCAGTGATCCCAGCACTTCCTCCAAAACAAGCAGGGCCCTTCAAATGTCCTGGACTGTCTGGTGGGTCCAGAGAGACAGACAGACAGGCAGGCAGGCAGGGAGGGAGGGAGGGAGGGATGGAGGAGGTATGGGTGGGGGTGTTTTTAACAAAGACCCAGGCTCACCTTGTCTGCCCACAATCTCGGCCACATGCTCGGAGCTGGGCACCGGCACGCACTCGGTCATGTTGACGCTCTTCTTCCGCGGCTCGCTGTCGAACGGGCCCGACTCGTCGTTGTCCAGGCCGAGCAGGGACAGCTGGTCCAGGGCGATCTGCAGGGCTCGCTGGTCGTCCAGAGCTTCGCCCTGCTGGCCGCCGCCGCGCTCCATGTCGGCGAACAGCGAGCTGGGCATGTCGGCTCGTGCGCCCGGCGCGAGGAGGGGGGACGGGGAGCGAACAGGGCGGAACCGGGCCCCGGGGGGAGCGGGAGGGCGGGGGAGGACTGGGGGAAGGGGGTGAGGAGAGGAGAGAAGCAGATCAGCCTCGCCGGAGGTGCAGGAGAGATAAAAGAGGGAGAAAAGGCAGAGAGAAAGAGAGAGAGAGAGAGAGAGAGAGAGAGAGAGAGGGGGAGACTCCCTTCTGTCCTGGTCCGGAGGCGCGCGGCGAGATCAAAGCAGCAAAAAAAAGACAAAAAAAAAACACAAACAAATCCACACAAAGTAGCGCCTGTCCGTGCGTGAGTGTGTGTATGAGTGTGTGAGTGTGAGTGTGTGCGTGTGTGTGTGTGTGAGCCCCTCCCCGGCTCCCTCTCCCTGCTCCTCTCCGGCCGCGGTCTGAAGCGCCGCTGACACACAGCGAGATATGGGCCGCTGACGTCATCGTGGGAGGCGGGGCCCCGGCTGCCGTGCGCGCCGCCCATTGGACGCGGACGCCGAAGCCCCGCCCCCCTTTGTTGTTGTGGTGCCCGTGCAGCCCCGGACAAAAGAGCCCAGTGTTTCACGTGAAATGTCATATTTGAACAGGTAACCGTGCACGGAGCACAGCGAGCTTCGCGTGATAATCATCTGCAGGATGTTTAAACATGGGATGATCTTTATATCTCATTAATAATACACATTATAAACGTGTAATAAATAGAGGTATTAACATGTCATATATAATAAGGGGCATGTTATATTATCTATATCTATATACTGACAGACAGATAAGTGTGTCCATATATATATATATATGTATGTGTGTGTGTCAATAGCAATTCACCCAATATGTTCCATAAATCTATTAATACATGTCCTGATATGTAAAAATATATGTAAAATGTAAAAATGCATTACAAACATATGCAGCACACCCTGTATTATAAATATATGGAGGTGCGTGTATTACGCCATATGCAATTTTGGCCAATAATTTTGCACCCCTGATGGAAGTATCTATGTGTAATAAAAAGGCACTTATATGTGGGATTCGCGTGTATTAGTGAGCAATATCGTGGCAATAATAATCATTCGCCCCATGTGTGTTATATATGTGCGATTTCTCTTTTTTTTAAGCCGTTAGCTAACGGCCGCCGATGGAGTTGAGCTTCTCTCGCTGCTCAGGTACAGACGAACACTGGCCAGAAACTTTACGTGACCCAAACTGTAAGAGCATCGTTTCATCAATAGCCTCGTAAACGCACAGCTATCCGGGTCAATTGATTTGGACGTGGCGTATCTGAGGGAGGTAAAGATCTTTTGAGCAGGCCGTTGACCTATTGACCTGTGAAAAACACAGGCGGAGAGTTTGGAGAGGGAAAAAAAAAGAAAAAGAAGAAGAAAAAAAACGACCCAAATGAGGTTTATAAACTGAAGGAGCTTTTATTACAAGTGACTATTTTGGTCCAAAATGCTGAGTGAGGAGCAACATGCCCAGGCTTGCTCTTTGTCCTGGCTTGTCTGTCTCTCTCTCTCTCCCTCTCTCTCTCTCTTCCTCTCTCTCTCCATGAACAGATTTCAACTCTCCTGTAAAATCATTCAAGAACACACTGCAATGCCATATTTCTGGACTGGAC
>CM029380.1:1564672-1589672 GCA_017165825.1 Hepsetus odoe | reverse complement strand
GACGTTCCATTAATGAGTTAAACGGTCTCAGTGGCCGAGCTGAATTCAGACCGTCGTCATTTTGGTCGATTTCATCTCGGAGTCTGTGAGCTGAGGCTAAACGTGGCTGTGACATCTGGCTTTCATCTAACGACTCAAACTGGAAAAACCAAAGGAGAGAAGAGCCTGAGCGAAATAATCTGGATGAATTCATCAGCAGTTTTTTTCTCTCTTTTTTACCACATTCTACCTGTTTTTAGTACTTGGAACCGCGCAGCACGATTCCCTCTTTGTTTATCGTGTGTGGGCGTTTGAACCAATCACAGGCTTCCAACAGTAGAAAAATGCAGATTTTTTCAAAACATGATGTAGATACAGTTACATGCTTCCTTGATCACCTTTTCCTTTGAACATTTCCTCAAAGACAAGCTCCAGTGTTTGAACAATTTGATATTTTGAGTAACTAACTGCAACTGAAATGACGAAAATTGCAGCGAAAATGGAGAAGGGAAGAAGGGAAGATAAGCAAATGACAAAAGAAATACAAACTGTGTGACACTTAAACTGAAGTCCACCACCGCTGCAGGAGTGACCATCCAGAGACGGAGGGAGGAAGCGCAGAGCGGGGAGTGATCCCGCCGCCGAGGGGCTAATTGAGCTCCTAATGATGGGGGGGAGGGGGAGACTGTGCCACATTGGCTTTGTGCAAACGGTGCCAACTGTGCCAACTTCCAGCGACCTTGCGACACAGAAAGCGACGAGAGCCTCCCGGTCAGCGGCAAACAATGGCATGCGATGGTGGGTGACGAGGGGGGTGGTGGGGTGTTACAGTGCGTCTGGCATTAAAAACGGCAGGCTAATTTAAACGGCCGGGTCTTTCCAGCTGACTAAGTGACTTTAGCGCCAGTATGAATTCAGCCTTTGTCCCAAAAACGAAAAGAAAAAACAAAAAATAGGGCCTCTGTTGTAGCCCTGAGGAACCCCCAACACAGGAAGGCAGGAAAAGGGAAGTGATGTAAGAGTCGTATGCACACTGTTATGCCCCAGGGGACAAATGGTGCTGAGCACGGTCTCTCACACACACTCTCTTTCTCGCGCTCTCACACACACACACACACTCACACACACACACACACACACACACACACAACAGGCCTTTATAAGGGTAGAGCTAAAGGCCTTGTTCAAACAAGGCAAGCCCAGAATTCACTTCATCATGCTATCTCTGCAGTTCATGCTGCTTAAAGGAGGACATTTCCCTGTCTCTTCTTTTCTTTTTTTGTCTCCTTGGGTAAAAGTGTTAATCTGATTCTGTATTAAGTCAGTTTTTAAATGATCGTCGTAAAAAAATCTCATCTGCATCTTCCCCTTTCACACCTGCATGTCCTCTCTCACCACGTCCATAAACCTCCTCTTTGTCCTTCCTCTTCTCCTCTTTCCTGGCAGCTCCATCTTCAACATCCTCCTCCTGATCTACTCCTCGTCTCTCCTCTGGACACGTCCAAACTAATACAGTCTTGCTTCTCTCACTTTGTCTCCAAATCGTCCATCCTGAACTGTCCCTCTAAAATCCTCGTTCTACATTCTGCCCATTCTCGTCCCTCCCGATGCAAATCTCAGCATCTTTAACTCAGACACCTCCAGCTCCACCGCCTGTCTTTTCATCACCATCTCCAACCCATATAATGTAGCTGGTCCCACTACCATCCTGTAAACCTTCCATGCTGGTCACAGATCACTCCTGCCACTCTCCTTCACCCATTCCAACCAGCCTGCACTCCTTTCTAGCCCTCTCTTCCACACTCCTCGTTACTCTGAACGATTATTAATCAAATATAAAGTTTGTAAATTTGTTTATTAAGTTTATTTAAAAAATAAAAGTTTATTTTTTGATGTCCACTGCATGTTTTAAAAAGAGAACCTTCTACTGAGAGCTGGTCCAGCCTCATTATCTCTGTAAAAAAGTTTAGGCCAGAAAAAAAAAAATCTTTAGCACCACTCCCTCTCTTCGGTACAGTCAAGATGTTTCAAAAATTCCTGGAAATACAAAATAAAAGCATGTTCCTGGTTAGGAAAATAAATAAACAGTCCAAAAAAAAACCTCAACGTTTCCAAATATAGAAACTACAGCCCGGAATGTCATGCATTTTTCCTCTCTCTCTCTCGCATGTAATCACAGGGAAACAACAGCACTAACAGGTTTTATTCCCTTGCTTTTTTTCCTCTCCCCTCCTCATTTCTCCAGCAAAGAGCAAAAATAAATACCACGCCGTGTGTGTTTTTATTCCGTTTGGTGTGGAATTGGGTCATGCACTAAAATCAACCCGTCCCGCTTGACTGCAGCCTCCCTCTCTCCCTCTCTCTCTCTCTCTCTCTCTCTGTCCCCTCACATGCACTGCAGTTTAGTGGCTGTAAAAAAGCCTAGATAAGCTTAACAAAGACAAATAAATAAATAAACATGCCGGTGTAGCAAAACACAGAGGCTGTGAGGTTCAGCGAGAGAGAGAAACGGATACAGACACAAACCCGGGGAGAGACAGGAGCAGACACAAACAGAGACATGGAGACAGTGAGAGACAGAGATAGAAAGGGAGAGAGAAGAGGGTGTGTGTCCTGAATGGCATGTCTCCCTGGTGGAGACAGTGAGGACGCATTAGGGATCACATTTGAGGTCCATCCTGCATTGATCCACTGGCTGGACGGCTGCCAGTGCAGAAACAATGCATGACGTACAATAGGTGTCCAAAAGTGTTTGGATGGACTTAAGAGCAAGATCAAATACTTTCAAAGGGAACCCAAAGTTCTATCTGTCTGTCTGCCAATTTATCCATCTTTCTATATATATATATATACCCATCTATCTAGTCTCTTCCCTCTTCTTCTTTTGGCTGTTCCCTTTAGGGGTTGTCACAGCAGATCAACAATCTCTATTTCTTCCTGTCCTCTCCATCTTTCTCCTCCAAACCCTCTGCCTGCATGTCCTCTCTCACCACGTAAACCTCCTCTTTGTCCTTCCTCTTCTCCTCTTTCCTGGCAGCTCCATCCTCAACATCCTTCTCCTGATATCTCCTCGTCTCTCCTCTGGACCAAACCAGTGTCCAAACCACCACAACCTTGCTTCTCTAACTTTTTCTCCAAAACGTCCAACCTGAGCTGCCCCTCTAATATACTCATTCCTAATCATGTCCTTCCTCGTCACACCCAACGAAAATCTCAGCATCTTAAGCTCCAACCCAAATAGCATTGTTGGTCTCACAACTGTCCTGTAAACCTTTTGTTTCACTCTTGCTGGTCCCAGTCTTTTACAGATCACTCCTGTCACTCTTCTCCACCCATTCCAACCCGCTTGCCCTCTCTTCTTCTACTCTCTTCCGCACTCGACACTACTCTGAAATGTTGATCCCAAATATTTAAATTCCTCCACCTTCACCACCTATACGCCCTCAATCCTCACCACTCCACTTTCTTCCCTTTCATTCACACTCATGTATTCTGTCTTTGTTCTACCCACTTTCATTCCTCTCCTCTCCAGAGCATATCTCCATCTCTCCAGGTTCTCCTCAAGCTGCTCCCTACTCTCACTGCAGATCACAATATCATCAGCAAACATCGTCCAGGGAGACTCCTGTCTAACCTCGTCCGTCAACCTGTCCATCACTATTGCAAACAAGAATGGACGCAGTGCTGATCCTTGATGTAATCCAGTCTCTACTTTAAATGTTTCCGTCACTCCTGCTACAGGTCTCACCACTGTCACAATGCCCTCATACATATCCTGAACTACTCTCACATACTTCTCTGTAACACCTGACTTCCTCATACAAAACCACAACTCCTCTCTAGGCACCCTGTCATTTGCTTTCTCCAAATCCACAAAAGCACAATGCAACTCCTTCTGACCTTCTCTGTACTTCTCCATCAACACCCTCAGAGCAAACATTGCATCTGTGGTGCTTTTTCTCACTAATGACCTCTTTTCTTAACCTGCTTCTACCACTCTTTCCCATAACTACATGCTGTGTCTGATCAATGTTATCTCTCTATAGTTACCACAGCTCTGTTCATCACCCTTATTCTGGAAAATCAGTACCAGTACTTTGTATCCACTCCTCAGGTTCCTCTCACGTTCTAAGATTGTGTTAAACAGTCTGGTCAGAAACTCAACTGCCATCTCCCCTAAACATCTCCATGCTTCCACCGGTGTGTCATCCAGACCAACAGCCTTTCCATTCTTCATCACTGTCCTTACTTCCATCTTGCTAATTCACTGCACTTCCTGGTTCACTATTTGTTTTATTTTTATCCTTTATTGGCCTGACCATTTTTCCCAGCTCTGTCTCTCTGTTTAGCCAATCGGTATAGGTCCTTTTCTCCCTCCTTACTGTCTAACCCATCATACAATTCACTAAACACTTTATCTTTAGCCTTCAGCACTGCTTTTGGGGCAGCCTTGACCCTGCCTTCACTTTCCTCCTGTCATCTTACGGACCTACAGATCACCATCATATGCTATTTAGCTACACTCTCCCCTGCCACTATTTTACACCACTTTTCTCCAATCTCCTTCAGACTGACCCTCTCTTGCAAATGATATAATCCACCTGTGAGCATCTTCCTCCACTCTTATACGTCACCCTGTGCTCCTCCCTCTTCTTCAAATAAGTATTAACTATAGCCATTTCCCTCCTTTTCACAAAATCTACAACTGACCTTCTTATCTGACCTTCAGCATTCCTCTCCTTGACACCATGCCTACCCATCACCTCCTCATCACCTCTGTTCCCTTCACCAACATGACCATTAAAATCTGCACCAATCACCACTCTCTCTCCCCTGGGTACACTCTCTATCACTTCATCTAACTCACTCCACAATTCTTCTTTCTCCTCCATCTCACAACCAACTTGTGGAGCATAAGCACCAACAACATTCATCATCACACCTTCAACTTCCAACTCATGACCCTATCTGACACCCTCTTCACCTCCAAAACACTCTCCACATACTCTTCCTTCAGGATAACACCTCTCCCATCCCTCCTTCCATCCACACCATGGTAGAGCAATTTTAACCTGCCTGGGAATGAATGTCTGAATGTCTTTATTTTAGTGACACTTGATGATATTAATTGCTATTTTTCTTCTGTAATAACGCTTCTTCAAACAAATTCAATCGTCCATTTGCTGTGGTGCACCACACTTACCAGAAGAGGGAGTTTGGCAAGATCACCTGACAGACAAAGACTAAGCTTGAGACAAAGACCCAGCCTCTCGAGCTGAACTAAGATCAGTTCATTAGAGGTAAAACCTGAGTGCCGGTGCCGCTGCACAGAAAACTGGTCTTGGATCAGCAGTGTGTCTCGTCAAGGTCATTATGTGGAGCAGAACCTGCGAGAAAGGAGATTAAAAGGGCTGCGGTGTTGGGCGTTAGGTAACACAGCTCAGAGGGACTAAAAGGAAGTCTCATATCAGAAGGCCAGACTGCCGAGAAGCCATTTATCCAGGACTCGGCTGAAAGGAGAGCGAGATAGAGATAGCCAGGAGGAAGGCCAGTCTAAATGAGCTTGCTTTCTTGTCCTTGGAGGATGGCACAAACTTGAGAGCCATCCTGACAGTCTGAGATCTTTATATCACACACCAGTGCAGAGGCAATTACCACTATCACTCTGACTTAAAAGTCTACATTTGCTTTTCTTTACCCTTGATTTATCCCACAGCTTTTCCACCAACAGGGAACCGGATCTGGGTTCTTTAAACCTTTGTGGCGTCTGAAGAACCAGCTCATCGGTTTGGAGCAAAGTGACTCCAATGAAGGATCAATGGAGGAGAGGCGTTAGGGGAACAAGGACATGTCCATCTATGTTTTGGTACCAGCTGTTGTATCCCAGCATTCACAGGAAGACAGGTGGGGACACCCTGGACAGGTCATCAGTCCATAGCAGGAGCATAGGAGACACATTGAGACAGAGAAAAACACACTCACACTTAGGAGACAATTTAGCATCTCCAGTCCACCTGACGTGCAGGTCTTTGGATGGTGAGAGGAAACCGGAGCTCCCGGAGGACACACACACACATACACAGGGACAACATGTCCACACAGAAAGGACCAGGCTATCCCACCTGGGAATCAAACCAAGGACCTTCTTGCTGTGAGGCAACAGTGCCACCCACTGTGCCACCATGCTGTCTGTGAATAATACCCTACTTACAAAAAAAGATTGGAAATGGTTGCTTGAACACACACACACACACACACACACACACACACACACACAATAATCACAATATACAAATGTTTTTATTCCAATCTTAGAGTTTAAGATTGGGCAGCTGTGTCCTAGTGGTAAGGCAGTTGGCCCCAGGATCAGAAGGTCATGGGTTAGAATCCCAAACCAGTAAGTTGTCCTGAGGTACCCTTGAGCAAGGTACTGTTGCCATCACTGCTCCCTGGGCACTTTCAATAGCTGCCCCCTGCTGCACGGTGTGTGTGGGTGAAATGCAGAGGTGTAATTTCGTTGTGGCTCACTGTGTGCTGTGTCGTGTTTCACAATGACAAGAACAGTCACTTTCACATTCACTTAAAATACCTACTATCCCCAAAATGGCATCACATGTCACTTCTTCAGACTTTTACACATTCGCATGAAAGGTTTCTGAGTAATATTCTTTCTTGCTTTATGAGTTCATTCCAAAGAAATGACCTAAAATGAATCACTCAAGGCACATCTGTAGTCCCATAAAAACTTTTTCCCTTAAAAAGAAATGGTTTGTGCAACTTATATTAAACTGATATGTGAACAGGACTAAATCAATGTGGAATAACAGCAACCAGGCAACGCCCCAGCAAACATCTGGAACACCATAGAAAGGATCTTGCAAACAACTGGCAGGACTTTAACAACTACCTGGAACACCATGGGAACCACCTATCAGATAAGAAAAAACAGAAATAAAGTGAAGAAGTGAAAAGTAATTAAGGCTAAACTGAGCTGCAGTGAACTGATATCAGTTAAAGTGAATTAAATTCAGCTGAAGTGAATTAACATCACTTGCATCAGTGAATTCAATTCAATTGACATGAAATGAATTGAAGTTAATTCAAGTCCAGAGAAATGAAGTGAGGTGAAATAAATGAGGGTGAAGGAAAGTGAATTAAAATGAAGTGAATTAAAGGGCAGCGAAGTGAAGTGAATTAATGTGACTTACGCTGAAGAAAAGTGAATTTGATTGAAGTGAATTAAAGTGCAGCGAAGTGAAGTGAATTACAATTGAAGTGAATTAATGTGAATTCAATTAAAGTGAATTAATATGAATTACACTGAAGATAGGTGAATTAAAGTGAAGTGAATTAATGTGAATTAAATTGAAGAAAAGTCAATTTGATTGAAGCGAATTAAAGTGCAGCGAAGTGAAGTGAATTACAATTGAAGTGAATTAATGTGAATTCAATTAAAGTGAATTAATATGAATTACACTGAAGATAGGTGAATTAAAGTGAAGTGAATTAATGTGAATTAAATTGAAGAAAAGTGAATTCGATTGAAGTGAATTAAAGTACAGTGATGTTATGTGAATTAAAGTGAATTCAATTGAAGTGAATTAATGTGAATTCAACTGAAGTGAATTAATATGAATTACACTGAAGCGAATTACTCTGAAACAAAGAGAAATAAAGAGCAGCAAAATGAAGTGAATTACACTGAAGTGAAGTGAATTAAAGGGAAGTGAAGTGAAATGCAATGAAGTGAACAGGGACCCTGAACATCTCCCTTCATCTGAAACCCAGCGTTCTGTTTTGGGGTCCGTCCTGCACATCGTACTGAGGGGGACGGTGAGGGTGAGACTGTGGGGCAGCTCACCTTTCACCGTTATTGAATCCGGAGGGTCGGGCGACGGCGCCCAATGAATGGAGCTCTTTATTCCCCACGATGACCCGGGACGCACTTCAAACGCAGGCCGAGTTTGACCAACAGAGGAAGTCTGTTGTTTTAATGACGGGGATCATGCGTGTTCTGAGTGGACACACACACACACACACACCGGATGGCCATTTGCAGATCGATACGGCCATTTGCAGAGATACAGCCTCATAATTGCCACTTTGGAATCATACAATAGAGCACAAAGCGTCTCTGCAGGGCAAAATCCTCCTTTAAAGTCCATCAGAATTAGGATTATCAGGCTGTACATGAAGCACGATGCTGCTCAGACATGACAGTGGTGGCCAAAAGTCTGGGGACAGAGCGTAAAAGAAAAGAACACTGGGTCGATTTGGGTCGGTGGCATCTTGAAGCCTAATCAGGTTCATTAAATTTAAGACACCTTTCGCAGGTTCTGTCCCACTTGGGAATCTCCATCTTTTGATGACACCAAAACAAATTTGGGGTCGAAAACCTTCTCACACCATCAGCAAACCCTCAAAAGACACCATGTTGCATTGATGATTGGTTCCATTCACCACCACTGTGATGAGTTTCAGGGTTTAGGGACGTTTGACTGTGGATCTAGAAACGGACTCTGTATGCGATCCTGTGCAAAAGTCTGGGCACCCCTGGTCCAATGCAACTCAACGCAACTTTTCCGAGCGTAAATAATGACAAGCCCTGCAAAACAGTAAATAAACACATAACATTATTCAAATTCGCAGTTTTACCATCTTCATCCAGTATAGACGATTAGCTTCACCGGGGTTGAAAAAGAAATCGGACACTCCTTTAGCAGGATTACAGAGATCATAGACACCCCCCTCCCAAAAAAAGCCTTTGGCTAAAAGTGTAACGATATTGTCACTCGTGAATAGGAGCGACGGCGGCCCGGTACAGAGTTCAGTCACTGCAAAATCAATACGGCGACTCTCTCCACGGCCAGACAACGAGGAACAGCAACAGCAGCGCCATTCTGGAGCACCTCCAGGCATGCAGGCTGTGGTATGGAGAGAGAGAGAGAGAGAGAGAGAGAGAGAGAAAGAGAGAGAGAGAGAGAGACATTTGTTCAGATATATAAACATTCCCCCTTTCATTAGCCCTGAGGAAGAGGGCACAGAGGAGGATTCCCAGCCAAAAAAGAACCACCGCAGGAGCTCTCTCTCTCTCTCTCTCTCTCTCTCCTCCACCTCTCACCCCTTCTTACTCTCTCTCTCTCTCTCTCTCTCTCTCTCTCCTCCACCTCCTCTCTCTCTCTCTCTCCTCCACCTCTCACCCCTTCTTACTCTCTCTCTCTCTCTCTCTCTCCTCCACCTCTCACCCCTTCCTACTCTCTCTCTCTCTCTCCTCCACCTCTCACCCCTTCTTACTCTCTCTCTCTCTCTCTCTCTCCTCCACCTCTCACCCCTTCCTACTCTCTCTCTCTCTCTCCCTCCTCCACTCTCTCTCTCTCTCTCTCTCTCTCTCTCTCCACCTCCTCCTCTCCCACTCTCTCTCCTCCACCCCTCTCTCTCTCCACCCTCTCTCTCTCTCTCTCTTTTCCCAATTCCTCTCCACTCTCTCTCTCCTCCACTCTCTCACCTCCTTCCCATCACTCCTCTCTCTCTGTCTCTCCACCTCCTTCACCCTCGCCTACTTCTCTTTTTCTTCTCTCTCCTCTTGCTATCTCTGACCCTTTCTCTATTCTTTCCTTTGCCAAAACTGTTTCCATCTAAGGAGTTTAGCAGTCAGGAGTTACATCAGCTGGCGATGCAAATAAACTCAGAACCAGAAACTACAATACACACTAAACACAAAACTAACACACACCAAACACAACCAACACACTAACACACACCACACACCCAATACACCTTAACACACACTAACACACACTAACACACTCACAAACTAAACACACACTACACACCAACACACCCTAACACACACTAACACACACTAACACACACCAACACAAACTAACACACACTAACACACACTTACACACCCTAACACACCCTAACACACACTAACACACACTAACACACACTCAACACAAACTAAAACACACTAACACACACTAACACACACTTCACACACCCTAACACACCATAACACACACTAACACAAACTAACACACACCAACACAAACTAACACACACAGTAACACACACTTACACGCCCTAACACACTCTAACACACACTAACACACACTAACACACACTTACACACCCTAACACACTCCTAACACACACTTAACACACACTATCACAACCAACACACACTGGGTCAATAAACTAACACACGCTAACACACACTAACACAAACTAACACACGCTAACACACACTAACACAAACTAACACACGCTAACACACACTAACACACGCTAACACAAACTAACACACTCTAACACAAACTAACACACGCTAACACACTTACACAACTAACACACGCTAACACAAACTAACACACGCTAACACACGCTAACACACGTAACACACACTAACACAAACTACACGCATACACACACCAACACAAACTAACACACACTAACACACACTAACACACTAACACACACTCAACACAAACTAACACACACTAACACAACAATACTACTCAACACAAACTTAACACACACCAACACAAACTAACACACGCTAACACACACTAACACAAACTAACACACGCTAACACAAACTAACACACGCTTACACACACTAACACAAACTAACACACATGCAACACACACACTAACACAACCAACACACGCTAACACAAACTACTACACGCTAAACACACGCTAACACGGATCTGAATACACGCCAACACACGCAACACACACTACACACGGCCACACACCTAACACAACCAACACACACTAACACAAATCTACCACATGCTAACACAACTAATACACGCCAACACATCAGCAACACACCCTAACACACGCTAACACAAACTAACACATCGCTAACACAAATTAACACACAAGCAACGACAAAATCTACCACACGCCATACACTAACACACACCATTACACACAATACACACACACCAACACACACACTAACACACACCAACACACACCATCACACCGTAACACACACCAACACACACTTACAACATTACCAACATTATTGTAACATATAAACAAGAGGAATAAGGTAGGGGTTAATAGTTAGTGGTAATAGAAAGAAGTAGTAAGCGCAGCAGGTGGTGTGTTAGTGTGTGTGCTGCAAGCACACACCCCAAACACACGCTAACACAAACCAACACACGCTAACATGTAAACTAACACACGCTTAACACAAATCAGCCACACGCCAACACACGCCATACACACTAAACACACACTTACACACACCTTAAATACACACCAACACACAAACTAACACACACTAACACACACTTGACACACCTAACACATCTTTAGTCATACCCATCATTACACTAACACACTTACACAAATTCAACATACAATATCACACACCAATACACACTTACACAAACTAACACACACACACACACTAACACACGCTAACACAAACTAACACATGCTAATACAAACTAACACTCTCTCTCTCTCTCTCTCCTCCACCTCTCTCTCTCTCTCTCTCTCTCTTTCTTCCCTCCACCTCTCTCACTCTCTCTCTCCTCCACCTCTCACCCCTTCCTACTCACTCTCTCTCTCTCTCTGTCTCTCCTCCACCTCCTCTCACCCTTGCCTACTCTCTTTTTCTCTTTCTCTCTCTCCTCTTGCTATCTTCTAATCTCTTTCTCTCTATTCTTTCCCTCTTTGCCAAAAACTGTTTCCATCTGGGCTGAGTTTAGCAGTTGTGAGTTACATCAGCGATGATGGAAGAATCAGAACCAGAACTAACACACACTAACACAAACTAACACACACCAACACAAACTAACACACACTAACACACACTTACACACCCTAACACACCCTAACACACACTAACACACACTAACACACACTTACACAAACTAACACACACTTACACACCCTAACACACCCTAACACACACTAACACAAACTAACACACACCAACACAAACTAACACACACTAACACACACTTACACACCCTAACACACACTAACACACACTAACACACACTAACACAAACTAACACACACTAACACACACTAACACACACTTACACACCCTAACACACCCTAACACACACTAACACAAACTAACACACACCAACACAAACTAACACACACTAACACACACTTACACACCCTAACACACCCTAACACACACTAACACACACTAACACACACTTACACACCCTAACACACCCTAACACACACTAACACACACTAACACACACTAACACAAACTAACACACACTAACAAACTAACACACACTAACACAAACTAACACACACTAACACAAACTAACACACGCTAACACAAACTGACACACGCTAACACACACTAACACACGCTTACACACACTAACACAAACTAACACACACTAACACAAACTAACACACGCTAACACAAACTAACACACGCTAACACACGCTAACACACACTAACACACGCTTACACACGCTAACACACCCTAACACACGCTAACACAAACTAACGCACGCTAACACAAACTAACACACGCTAACACAAACTAACACACGCTAACACACGCTTACACACACTAACACACACTTACACACACTAACACACGCTTACACACACTAACACACGCTTACACACCCGCTAACACACACTAACACACACTAACACACCCTAACACACACTTACACAAACTAACACACACTAACACACACTTACACACACTAACACACACCAACACAAACTAACACACACTAACACACACTTACACACCCTAACACACCCTAACACACCCGCTAACACAAACTAACACACACTAACACACCCTAACACACACTTACACACACTAACACAAACTAACACACACTAACACACCCTAACACACGCTTACACACACTAACACAAACTAACACACACTTACACACACTAACACACCCTAACACACACTTACACACACTAACACAAACTAACACACACTAACACACCCTAACACACGCTTACACACACTAACACACCCTAACACACACTTACACAAACTAACACACACTAACACACACTTACACACACTTACACACCCTAACACACCCTAACACACACTAACACAAACTAACACACCCTAACACACACTAACACAAACTAGCACACCCTAACACACCCTAACACACACTTACACAAACTAACACACCCTAACACACACTTACACACACTAACACACCGTAACACACACTTACACAAACTAACACACCCTAACACACACTAACACACACTTACACAAACTAACACACCCTAACACACACCAACACAAACTAACACACCCTAACACACACCAACACAAACTAACACACCCTAACACACACTAACACACACCAACACAAACTAACACACACTGACACACACTGACAAACTAACACAAACTTACACACACTAACACACACCAACACAAACTAACACACACTAACACAAACTAACACACACTAACACACACCAACACAAACTAACACACACCAACACACACTAACACACACCAACACACACCAACACAAACCAACACACACTAACACACACTAACACACACTGACACAAACTGACACACACTGACACACACTGACACACACTGACACACACTGACAAACTAACACAAACTTACACACACTAACACACACCAACATAAACTAACACACACTAACACAAACTAACACACACTAACACACACCAACACAAACTAACACACACCAACACACACCAACACACACTAACACACACCAACACACACTAACACACACCAACACACACTAACACACACCAACACACACTAACACACACCAACACACACCAACACACACTAACACACACTAACACACACTAACACACACCAACACACACCAACACACACTAACACACACTAACACACACCAACACAAACCAACACAAACCAACACAAACCAACACACACTAACACACACTAACACACACCAACACACACCAACACACACTAACACACACTAACACACACCAACACACAATAACCCACACCAACTCAAACTAACACACACTAACACAAACTAACACACCCTAACACACACTAACACACCCTAACACACCCTAACACACACCAACACAAACTAA
Organism: Hepsetus odoe; assembly: GCA_017165825.1. Taxonomy (NCBI): domain Eukaryota; kingdom Metazoa; phylum Chordata; class Actinopteri; order Characiformes; family Hepsetidae; genus Hepsetus; species Hepsetus odoe. The sequence continues at coordinate 1,575,571 of CM029380.1, read as the reverse complement.
CACACACCAACACACACTAACACACACCAACACACACCAACACACACCAACACACACCAACACAAACCAACACACACTAACACACACTAACACACACTAACACACACTAACACACACCAACACACACCAACACACACTAACACACACTAACACACACCAACACACACTAACCCACACCAACACAAACTAACACACACTAACACAAACTAACACACCCTAACACACACTAACACACACTAACACACCCTAACACACCCTAACACACACCAACACAAACTAACACACACTAACACACACTAACACACACCAACACACACTAACACACACCAACACACACTAACACACCCTAACACACCCTAACACACCCTAACACACACCAACACACCCTAACACACACTAACACAAACTAACACGCATTTACACATAATAACACACGCACTAACACACACTAACTATATATAAATATATATTTATCTATATATAGTAATAACTCCAGCCTAAACACAAAGAGAGTTTCATTCTAACCAGCTTTAAAGTCAATATTCACCACCGTTATTCTTCAGCACAGCCTCAACTCTCTTAGGCCAGCTCCTTTCTTCAAGTCCTCTTCAGGAACACTTCTCCAGGCTTCTTGAAAGACCTCCTGAAGCTCTCCCAAAGACATCGGCTGCCTTTTGTTTCCTCTGTGGAGATGATCCCACACTGTCCCTGAAACTGCTCAGGTACAGAGACTGGACAGGACATGAGAGACAACAACACTGTCCTTCAGGAAGATCTGGAGAACCGCTCAGGTACAGAGACTGGACTGGACAGGACATGAGAGACAACAACACTGTCCTTCAGGAAGATCTGGAGAACCGCTCAGGTACAGAGACTGGACTGGACATGAGAGACAACAACACTGTCCTTCAGGAAGATCTGGAGAACTGCTCCTCAACATCACATAAAGAAAACAAGAACATCTGAATGTTTGGGAAGAAAATAAGAAGAAATGAGGAGCAGCGTGAAGGTTCTGACACATCGCTCTAGATGAGACTCTCTGAGTCCAGGTCTTTTCCCGTCCACTGAGCACCGGGTCCGCATGCCAGGTTGGAATTAGCAGTTCAGATAATAAATAATGTTTTTAATTAACGATGATTTAAATTTTTGAGATTACGGTACTTTTATTTTGTCAACATTATTTTTGGCCGTTTTTCTGTTCGTTTGTTAATGAGTCCCAATTTGATTCGTTTGATTCAAACTGATTCGGATTCCTGGCCTAAGCTGCTGGTTTATGAAAGGAATCAAATCACGGGGTCTGTGGGTGGAACAAGCATAAAGAATTGTTGAAATATGTTGCAGTGTGGATTAATGAGGCGAGTCACCTCACAGGACGGTACTCTGAGACCCACTTCATCCAGCACTTCACATCGACTCGACTCTCGGGCTCTGAATCAGAGTCAGTTTGGCCCTCAGACCGAATACAAACGAGAAAACAGAGTCAATAGAGTGATGGCAGGTGCGTGTGAAGTGGTGGAGAGAATGAATGAGTGTGTGTGTGTGTGTATGTGTGTGTTTGTGTGTGTGAGAGAGTGTGTGTGTGTGAGTGTAGACCCTGATCTACAGCTTCAGTGAAGAGCCTCCACTCTGACTGATGACTCTACAGGGGAGGTGGATTACAAGATGGATCTTTCACTCAAAGAAGCCATTTCTTTCTCTCTCTCTCTCTCTCTCTCTCTCTCTCTCTCATGTTGCCTTGGTTTCTTCTTGCCTTTTTCACTTCCTTTTTCAACCTTTCGCTCTCTGCCTCTATTTCTCCCTGCATCATCATCTCTCTCTTTCCCCGTCCTCTTTTCTATACTTCAATCCCTCTGTTCTTTCCATCTCTGCCACTATCTATCACTCTCTCTCTCTCTATTGATCCATCTCTGTTTCTATTTCTCCCCGTCTTGCCCTCTTTCTCTACCTCTGCTCTGCTGCTATTTCTCTCTGTCTGTCTCTCTATCTCTGTCTGTCTCTCTCGCTCCTCTCTCTCTCTTTCTGTCTCTTCTCTGTCTGTCTCTCTATCTCTCTCTCTCCCTCCCTGTCTCTCCTCTCTTTGTCTGTCTGTCTCTCTCCTCTCTCTCTCTCTGCCTCTCCTCTGTCTCTCCTTCCTCTCTCTCTCTCTCTCTCTCTTTCTGTCTGTCTGTCTTTTTCCTCTTTCTCTCTCTGTCTCTCTTCTGTTTTTTTAAGATATTAAATTAAATCAGCTGCTCTTTCGTGCCGAGCTGCTGTTTGGTGGTTTAAGGTCAGGAGTTGGAAATATTGTATCTTCACTCAGTGAATCATAAAGAAAGGTATCCACACCTCACCTGACATGGTGACTTCAAAGGAGAATGTAAAAATCACTGTTAACCTTTCATTAAAAACAAAACACATGATTATCATTATGGAGGTTTTCTATTGGTTCATTCGACCTGATTATATAAACACCATCCGTCGTGATCTTGCTTGGCACGAACACTAATGAGTCAAATGTTACAACAGTTCCTAAGAATCATAAAAACTCAGAGAAAAGCAGGACATAAACAAAAGCCGAAGTTTCTGAGTTTGTCCAAGAGAGCAACAAGCAGCTCGGAAGTGTGTCGAGATGACTGCAGAGCCGTGAAGCGTCCATCAGCAACTGCTGAGGAGAAAAAACTGGAAACAGCCACCGGCCCACGGGAGCCGCGAGGAGAACCAGAGCTCCAATTACAGACGACAGGAATCAAAAACATGAGACTGAGAGAGAGAGAGAGAGAGACAGGGAGAGAGAGAGACGAGACAATGACAGGGAGAGGGAGAGAGAGAGAGGAGAGACAGGGAGAGAGAGGAGAGAGAGACAGACAGAGAGAGGAGAGACAATGAGAGAGGAGAGACAGGGAGAGAGAGAGAGAGGAGAGACAGGGAGAGAGAGAGAGGGGAGACAGGGAGAGAGAGGAGAGACAATGAGAGAGAGAGAGAGGAGAGACAGGGAGAGAGAGGAGAGACAGACAGACAGAGAGAGAGAGAGGAGAGACAGGAAGAGAGAGACAGACAGACAGAGAGGAGAGGCAAAGAGAGAGAGAGAGAGAGAGACAGACAGACAGAGAGAGAGAGAGAGAGAGAAAGACAGACAAAGGAGAGACAGAGAGACAGACAGAGAGAGAGAGAAAGACAGACAGACAGACAGACAGAGGAGAGACAATGAGAGAGAGAGACAGACAGACAGCTAGACAGACAGACAGACAGAAAGAGAGAGAGAGAGAGGAGAGACAATGAGAGAGAGAGAGAGAGAGAGAGGAGAGACAATGAGAGAGACAGACAGAGAGGAGAGACAATGAGAGAGAGAGAGGAGAGACAGACAGAGAGAGACAGACAGAGAGAGAGAAAGAGAGACAGACAGACAAAGGAGAGAGAGAGAGACAGAGAGACAGATAGAGAGAGAGAGAGAGAGAAAGAGAGACAGATAGACAGACAAAGGAGAGAGAGAGACAGACAGAGAGAGGAGAGACAATGAGAGAGAGAGAGAGACAGACAGACAGACAGACAGAGAGAGAGAGCTGATGTTCAAATAATTGGAAAGACAGGCAGGAGGAGGAGCAGAAGCAGAATGAACAATTGGGGAAAGTCCCCCCCCCCCCTCTCTCTCTCTCTCGCTCTCTGTCTGTCTCTCTCTCTCTCTGGGTTTCTCCCTGACCTCTGAATCATCAATGGACCCACTGAACCAGACTGCAGTAAGAAGAGTTCTCAGCTCTGCACTTTTTCCTCCTTTGTTATTCAGTCTTTCTTTCTCCTTTTTAGTGCCTTGCTCCCTCGTTACTTTGTTTGAACTAGTAATTAAAAAGGTGCCGATGGGTTTACATTTCTCCTGTTTTTAATTTAATGGCTGTAATAAGTGTGTAATTACACATGAACAATCTATGGAATAACAGGTAACATTACCAGTTACATTGTAACTACTGGCAACAGCTCCTGTTAAAAGTTTTACTCCTGCAGATACATTTTATCACTTCAGTGAAGTTAATGCATATTTAATTACTTAGTCTTCTCCTGTAATCCAGCTGTAACAGTTAAGGCCAATAGGGACACTGTTACAACATTGCTCATGTGTAATTACACAGTTATTACACACAATTAACATAAGTGGGAACCAAGTGATACATCTTTATTATGAACTTGAAATGGACAAATATGCATTATGAGTGATGGGGAGAGGGAGGACAACCCTACCCACACAGAGAGAGAGAGAGAGAGAGGACAGTTCTACTGAGTGATGGGGGAGAGGGAGGACCACCCTACCCACCCAGAGAGAGAGAGGACAGTTCTACTGAGTGATGGGGGAGAGGGAGGACCACCCTACACACCCAGAGAGAGAGAGGAATGTTCTACTGAGTGATGGGGAAGAGGGAGGACCACCGTACACACCCAGAGAGAGAGTGAACAGTTCTACTGAGTGATGGGGGAGAGGGAGGGCCACCCTTACACACCCAGAGAGAGAGAGAGGACAGTTCTACTGAGTGATGGGGGAGGGGGAGGACCACTCTACCCACCGAGAGTGGGTCTGGGTTCATGGATAGATGGGTGAATGGATGCATGAAGCATTAACAGCTCGTACCCGCAGCTTCTGAGTCAGTGGACAGAACACAAAGTGCCTGAGATGAAGTCATGTCCATCCTTTTGTGCTTTATGAAAATTACGGCACCTGCACCAAAAAACAGGCCCAAAAAAGAGAGAGACTGGGAACAAAAGAACGGGGTGTGTAGTGGCACTCAGCGAGCCGTTCCTCACTCCGAAACGCACAGACAGCTTCCACTTAGTGAGAATAAAAATGTGACTAATGCAAACGTCCCTCTCGGTAACACGTCCTCTCTCCACTCCACCAGGAGAGCAGCCGCGTGGGCGGAGAGACAGCGCTGAAAGGAAAAAAGGGGGAAAAAAGAGAGGAGAAAAAGACATATCCCTGCTCTCTGATTCTGAAACAAAAGGGATTTTAAAGGTGATAGGGAAGTGGACGGGCTGATTCAGATGGAAAAATATGGCCCTGCTCTCTTTTTTTCCCCTCTTCAAGGTCAGCCTGCAGGTCGAGTTTAGCTCCAATGCAAAGCTGCAGGGGGCAACGATCTCGTCTCAGAGGCTCAGACACACTCCAAACAAACCGGCTGCAGGAATCAGAAGACGGTGGGGGGAAAAAAAGAAGAAGAAAAAAAAAAAAGAAAAAGGATAGAGTGGAAAAAACAATGCCTGCAGCTTCCTCTCGTCTGACTGGGTTTGTATTCATTCTGATAAACACAGTTTATATTCATCTCTTTACTTCTACTGCTGGAGAGAGAGGGGGATAGGGGGATAGATAGATAGATAGATAGATAGACAGATAGACAGACACAGAAAAAATAACAGATGAGAAAACAAAGAAGGAAAAGAAAGAATAAAAGAAAAAGATATAGAAAGAGAAAAGAAAAAGCACAAAGAAACAAAGAAAACAATGGAGAGGAAATAAACAAAAGAGAAAAAAATAAAGTGCAAGCAAGTAAGATAAAGAGGGAGTAGAAAAAGAGCACAAGAAGAGAAAGAGCAATGAAGAGAATAAATGATTGAAAGAATAAACAGGAAGTGCAAGAAAGGTATAGAAGGTATAGAGAACAAAAATGGAAAGCAAATGGAAAGAAAACAACAGAGGAATGGAAAGACAGAAATGCTAGTAAAATCTAGTGGGGGGGGGTGGAGGTGTGCCGTGAGGAGTGAGACGCTGGGAGTGGTGGTCTTACCGAGGTCATTCTGATTCATTAAAGTGTTAAATGGTCAGAAATTCCCGCTGGACAGTTTTAAACTGGACATGAGCGTCCAGTGTCCCCACAGAAAAATGAATGATTAAAAAAGTGAAAGTGACTAGTCTCGTCATTGCAAGGTCACAGCACAGCGCACAGTGAACCACAACGAAATTGGACCGCTGCATTTAACCCATACACACACACACACACCATGCAGCAGCGGGCAGCTATGAAAGTGCCTGGGGAGCAGTGACAGGGACAGTACCTTGCTCAAGGGTACCTCAGGGTAAGGGGTTTAAACTCACAATCTTCCGATCCTGTGGCCAACTCCCTAAACACTAGGCCACCGCTGCTGGGGGATGTGTGTAGACAGACACACACACACACACACACACACACACACACACACACACACACACACACACACACACACACACACACACACAGATGTATGAGGTGTAAAATAGTTGAAGTCAACAGATGAGAGTCATTCAGGACAGTTCACCTCCAAACTGGTCGTTCATCACAATCTCACTGAAAACCAAACGTTCCAGAACGTCTCTCTGTGTCCCGCGGAACCTTCCAGGCCCAAAGCTGGAGAACCAGGCAGAGACAAAAAGAAAGAGTAAAGAGAAGTAAAGCGAGAAAGGGAAAAGTGGAGACAGACAAACAAACAGACAGACAGACAGACAGACAGACCGACCTCCTGCTGCACTTTATTCTGATTTTAAAGAGTCTAGTATGAGTCAGAGGAACCCTTCAAATCCAGAATTGAAAGGAGACAGAGACACTCCTTCCATTTTCAGAACAGACTTTAGTCTGAACATCTGAGTTGATCCTGCATTATTTTTATCCTCCATCACCTTCCCAACATCCAGACCTTCTCAGACTAAATGGACACAAACACAGAAGAGACGTCCCTCTGTGTCCATCGGTGCAGGACAGAGTGGAGGAGAGTGAGAGAGAGGACAGGGAGAGTGAACGGTGGAGTTCAGGGTGTGTGGAGTGTGTGTCCGTGATGGGAGAACTAGTAGAGACAGCTGCTTAAAACGTCCTTCAGAGGAGACACTTTTCACTTTTCTATTCCGAGTACATTTCTGTTCCTTTTCATCAAGCTCATTCAAAGACTTTCACAAACTATGGGAGGGTTCTGAGTACAGTGAACTATTGGTTCCTCATAAAGCATCTCAGTGGAAGGTTCTCTGCAGAACCCTTTTCTGTGTAAGAATATAGAGTGTGGTAGATCAACTGCTCACAGAACCTCTTTTTGTTGAGAAGGTCATGCAGAGGTTCTTTAAAGCATTAGAAAGTTATAGGTTTTCCAAACTTGGTTCTGAAGGGAACCAGATGTGTTGCATCCCAACAAGAACCTGTAGTTCCAGCTTTTTAGTGCTTTTGTGGACAATAATAAACACCTGCTAAATAAAAAGAAGCGTCGACCAGCCGCCGTAAAGGACCGTCAGAAAACGGCTTCTGTTCGCTGAGTGAACTGGATTAGAGGAAGAGGAAGAAAGAGGGAAAGAAAGAAGGAGAGAGAGATGGATGGATGGATGGGATCGCTCTAGTTCTGGATTTCGCTTGTTTTGCTCAGAGCTTTTGTTCGGCCTGCCGACCAGACACAAGTCCAAAGGCCACAGCAGCTGCTCTATTAATGTCTACTGTAGTCCAGACGCTTTCTGTCTCACAGTAGGAACCCCACTCCGCTCTCCTGTGGTCTCTGAAAAAGAAAAGAGAGAGAGAGAGAGAGAGAGAGAGAGAGAGAGAGAGGGAGAGTGGGGGTGGTGGGTCTAGGCCTCTGTGAAAGGCATTAGGTAGAGATTGTCTCAGCCTGCTCCTGGCTGTTTTTAATGAATCACTGGGGAGAGAGAGAGAGAGAGAGAGAGAGAGAGAGAGAAACATACAGACAGAGTGGGGAAAACTGAGAAAGAGAGGGAACAAGAAATATGCAGACAAAAAGAAAGGGTAGAGAGTGAGGAGATAGATAGATAGATAGATAGATAGATAGATAGATAGATAGATGGGAATAGAGGGGAGTGGAAAGAAAGAAAGAGATTGAGAGACAGGACAGAGGTGGAGAGAGAGAGAGAGAGATATAGACCAGACACAGACAAAAAGAAAGAGTTGGGAGAACAGAGAGAGCGAGTAAACAAGAAATATGCAGACAAAAAGAAAAAGTAGAGAGTGAGGAGATAGATAGATAGATAGATAGATAGATAGATAGATAGATAGATAGATAGATAGATAGATAGATAGATGAAGAGAGGGGAATAGAGGGGAGTGGAAAAAAGAAAGAGATAGAGAGAGAGGTGGAGAGAGAGGGGAAGAGGAATGATGAGAGAGAGAGAGAGAGACGAGTCCTGCTGATAGGAGGTGGGGTCACTCTCTCAGGGCAGGAATGTGTAAAAAATGAAGGGAGAGAATGAAAAACGAGGGCTTTGTGTGAAGAAAAGCAGCATCTGCTGTAACGGCAATCAGCGCACAGACTCCTCCCTCCTTCCACTCGTCCTCCGATCAGGGGACGAGGAGAACAGATCGATGAGGTAATGCCAGAAGCGACTCGGCCGCCTCGAAACAAAGCCGCCTCCATTCAGCTGCATCTGAGAAAAGAAACCCTCCAGCGCTCGCTCTCTCGCTCCTGAGAAACAGTGGAGCCATGAGAGAGACTCACTCTGCTCCACAGCCAAAAAATAATGAGACAAATGGGGAAAAAAATAACAAAATATGATTAAATAAATGAACATTAAAAGGCAAAAGAAAGTTGATTCATTCTAAAATTTTTAATAAAATGAATCCAAATTATAATTCAATCTAATGAATAAATAATTCATCTTAAGTCAATGTGGTCTAACTGAAAATAAATTAGAAGCAGGTAAGACAAATAATATAAAATAAAATAAAAGAGACAGAAAATTTTAATACTAATTAATTAGTAAAGTAAATGAAAAAAATTTAAATCCAACACAACCGCACTGCACCGCTCACTGTGAGTGCTGTGCAAAAGTCTTGAGATTCTTATTTCTCCAGGCTGCAACGTTTTAAAGATACAAGGTTCCAGATAAAGGGGTTCCACCAACTCAGCGTTCAGCATCAGCAGTAAATTATTTACCTGATCATCTGGAATCATCTGCTCCTGGTTCTTCACTGCTTCATGTCTTAAGTTAGACGCTTTGTTCTGCTTGAAGGTTCAGACGTAGATCACTGTGTGGATTAACCAACACAGAACTATCAAACTGCTCAGGTACAGAGACTGGACTGAACATGAGAGACAACACTGTCCTTCAGGAAGATCTGGAGAACTGCTCAGGTACAGAGACTGGACTGAACATGAGAGACAACAACACTGTCCTTCAGGAAGATCTGGAGAAACGCTCCTCAACAAGAACATTAAAGATACAAGTGTGGAAGCAGAATATGAAGAAATGAGGGAAGTCAAGTGTGTTGTAATTGAAAAGAAATTAAAAGCAGGAGAATTCATATAATTTAATAACCAGAAAAAAAGAAAAAACTATTATTTAGTAAATAAAAGGGACTAACATTGTAAATAACAGTAAAGTAAAATGTTTCACTGACTTTACAAAGAAACAACAACTGTACAATATAGAACCAGTCCGTTCAGAAGACGACAATGTCAAGACAAAGTCTGAAGACGTCAGTGAAAGGACGGTCCACACTCTCAGCATCAGCTAAAAGCAGACAAAGGTTTTTACACGTTTAACTCTTTTCGCGAAAGTCGTGTCTATGTGAAGCAAATCCGTCCGTCTTTGGATATTTAATATTCGATACGCCTCATAGAGGACATTAATCAGCCGTTGTAAGACTGGAAGGAGCACAGCGCAGGTCACGGGAGGTCACGGAGGTCACAGAGGTCAGAAGGTCACAGCCGGCGCGCCCAAATAAATGACGCTCGGATCCTCAAAGTTCAACACGTACCAGGCGCTGATGAGTCGAACCGACAGACTAATTATCCTGTAGGGCTGGAGACAGGGGTCGAAGGTCAGTGTGTCAGCGTCCACCACACCTCGGGGTGCGCTGTATACCATGAAGTGTCTATATGTAATACGTCCATCCATCCATCCATCCAATATCTATACATCACAGGTCAAAATATATATCGTGTGTGTCCGTAATAATAACACACACTCAGTATGTAGGGTATATATATGTAGATGTCTGTAGCTAGATAGATAGACAGATAGATAGATAGATAGATGGATAGATAGGTAGACAGATAGATAGAAATTCTCTCTCCTGTGTTTAAACAAAGTCAAAAAAGCAAGTCAAAGACAAAAGCAAGTTATCAGTCAGTATTAACAGAGTGTCAGAGAGACATATAGATGATTGGATGGAGGGAAGGATGGAGGGATGGTTGGAAGAAGGGACATAGTTTTAGATGGACAGATAAAAAAAAAATATATATATATATATATATATAAATACACACATGTAAATGTATGATGTGTTTTTTTTATTACATTCCAAAGAACCACATTTAAGTAGACAGAGAGAGAGAGACAGACAGAGAGACAGACAGACAGACAGAGATATGAAATGAAACTGAACATAGCAATGAAACTTATACACACACACACAAACCCCACACTTAGTCATTACCCATGAGTCTTTGCTCCAGACAGAAGTCTGTATCCTCATGCATTTCACATGCTGTGGTTCCCTCGGCCCTGTCGGTTTTGCCTGTGCCTAAAGGTAGGTGTGTGTGTGTGTGTGTGTGTGTGTGTGTGTGTGTGTGTGTGTCATACTCTTTCCTTTAACAGATGAACATCCACCTTGCAACATTTAACACACAACACAAAACACAGGAATGACGCGTCGTCTCGGGGGGGTTTAGGTGTCCTACTTACTTACTGTCTTCAGTAGCTGCGGACGTCCCGTCATCTGTACGTTTAGTCAGAGCGTAAAAAAGAAAAACCCCAGAGAAGGTTGTGTCTGTTAAAATAAAGCAGAACAGAAAAATATAGAAAGCAGCAACATCCAAGTGGTGGTGGTGGTGATGATGCTGATGTTTGATGATGATGACTATGATGATGGTGATGCCCAAAGAAGATAACGCTGATGATAGTGATGTTTGAAGAAGATAACGCTGATGATAGTGATGTTTGAAGATGATAACGCTGATGATAGTGATGTTTGAAGA
>CM029380.1:1550626-1559738 GCA_017165825.1 Hepsetus odoe | reverse complement strand
TATATATATATATATATATATATACACATATACAGTATTGTGCTAAAGTTTTAGGCAGGTGTGAAAAAATGCTGTAAACAGAACGCTTTCAGAAATATCAATAATGATTGTTTATTTGATCAATTTACAGCAGGAGCAGGAGTGAAAAATGCTGATACCGGCATCGGGAGGGACGAGGATGGACAGATTTAGGAACGAGAATATTAGAGGGACAACTCAGGTTGGATGATTTGGAGACAAAGTGAGAGAAGTGAGACTGTGTTGGTTTGGACGTGTCCAGAGGAGAGACGAGGAGAATATCAGGAGGAGGATGTTGAGGATGGAGCTCGCAGGAAAGAGGAGAAGAGGAAGAACAAAGAGGAGGTTTATGGACGTGGTGAGAGAGGACATGCAGGTGTGAAAGAGAAGAGGAAGAGGAAGAGGACAGGAGGACATGGAGACGGATGGTCCACTATGGGGGCCTCTAACAGGAGCGGCTGAAAGTTGATGATTTGTAAAGATCTGAGGGTTTATGTATATGAATACAGTTTTAGAAATTCCTTCCCAAAACCAACCACACACACACACACACACACACACACACACACTCTATAGGAGGTGCTAATGTGCTCGAAACCTCTTAGTGTGTAAAGTGTTCAGAATTTGGATGCTGTGCTTTCAGCTGGTGAAGTAGAAATAGTCGTACTTCTCCTGAGAGCACTTGTTCTCCAGCGCTCTGATAATCCTCCACACACTCCACAGTGTAAAACACTCGCTTGACTTCAGACAGCAGAGCTCCGGAAACATTGCTGATCCCACACTCGGCTTTCCTCTTCATCCTTTCAAATAAACAAACGTCTCACTGCCACCAGCTCTCAGATCGCTTTAATTTCTCAACCAGCTTACAAAAAAACCATCCCCGATCCTCGAGCCTTCGTCTCGACAGTTTCTCCAGAAGATACGCCATAGTTCACCATCGTCTTTAAACGGGTTCTCCGGGAGGCAGCGGTGGTCTCGTGGTTACGGAGCCACGGGATCAGAAGGTCATGGGTTCGAATCCCAGTCCTGTAGTATTTGAACACACAGCACACATTGAAATACATCCTGTTTTTAAACCACACACACTGTCCAGCAGGGGGCAGCCTTATGCAGAAGCAGTGATGGGGACAGTACCTTGCCTTCTCTTGGTCTTTGTAGTAACTAAAAACAATGCCTTATTTGGAAGCTCCATCAGTAAAGGTCAACGCTACTGGACTTTCCACACCGTGTAGAAATAACATTCAGTTTTAAGTTTAAAAGTTCATTTGAACACATTTCTAAACGTCTTCTAGCAGCTAAAAATAAATCAAGATCAGCCATTCTGGTAAACCATTCTCGCCTACTGCGCCTGCGAGACGCCTTCCTCAGCGTCCAGAGCAGCCGGGTGGATGTTGAGTAGAAGGACGGGGGACACAGTGTCCACTATTGGAGTCATTATTTTTTGTCCCACCCTTCATTCTGACTACTGGACATGTATCACGTGACCCAATGAAATGAAATGACGTGATACAGGTTGACGAGTTGCATCGCAAATACCAGTCGTTCCGTCGACATCGTGCGAAACTAACGGCCCCCTGCTTCTGACGAGTCACTAATGAGATCAGGAGCCTAATGGTAGTTAAAGCTCAGAGGAAACTCCAAACTGCATCCGCTCAGCCCGTTATCTGATGCATCACCACGGTCTTATCCGGATTTGTCTGCTCGGCAGTCTAAAGCCATCCGCTACGCTAAATTAGCTCCATTAGACAAATGTAACATGGAGGTCAATGGCTGACGCCACCTCCTCTATTACCCAGCAGAGCTAAAAGCCTGGATCTCCACACCAGGAGAACAAGCCGTCACAGATGAATGAGAGGTGAATCCAGAGAGAAACCAGAGAGAAATGGGGGGGGGGGGTCTCCTGGTCCCACAGCAGGGTCTTCTGGGTTTTTAGTGTTTGGAGCCCCTTTTATTGAACACGTAACATCTCTGGGTGGGACAACACCACCTTAAATCGTTTATTAAACTGCACATGGCCTGATTTACTGTTAATTATTATTATTGCTATTTTTATGGCTAAGTACTACTATTAATAATAATATTATTGCTATTATTGACATTATTATTAATAATGTTATTGTTATTATTGCGGAAACTAAAAAAAGGGTCGATCAACTTTTACCTTTTGTATCTTTTTTTTCTCATGTGTTTTGTTTACATTTTATTTCATTTATATCTTTTGTTGATTTGTGACTTGTTTCCTTTGAAAAAAGTTACTTTTTAGTGATTTTTATGCAAAATGTGACTTGTCTGGGGACTCCACTCGGGACTCCACTCGGGACCTTTATGAAAAATGATGATGTAATTTTTTTCCTTAACCCGAGAATTAACGAGGGACCTGACACGGAACCTGACAAGGGACTCGTCAAAGCAGTTAGCGAGGAGCTTCACTTGATTAGAAAAAAAAAAATAAAAATGTTCCAACCTGTCTCGCCATCCGTCACCAAGTCCCAATTCGGCAGCGTGTTGCAGAGACGGATCTCCTGAAAAGTGCTGCTGATGTTTGTTTAAAGAGCACCGAGCCCGGCGGAGACGTGGAACCACTTTTATCAGCGAGAAGAAAAACAGGCAGTGTTTATAATAAGACATGAAATGGGAAGTTCCGCAATTTAGCTTCCGTGCGTGATGTTTATCTTTCCATCTTGAGAACCAGCGCTGAAGAAGCAGATCACGGATTCTACTTGCTCGAAAAAAATCAAAGGGTGCTTTAGTAGAACCCAGATGCCACATATTATTATTACTATTATTATCTATATTATTATTAAACTATATTATTATAGTTTCTTTAGTTTAGAACCATAGCAATTAGAACAGCAGAATAGTCACCCAAAGCTTTCCTCCAAAACGGTTTCCAACCCGCTCGAACCGTATCCAGATGAAGGTTGAGTGTTTTTGGGGGGGGAGCTTCATATCACCCATGTCCTCCGGTCCTCTGCATCTTCCTCTTTCACACGGTCCCCCTGCATGTCCTCTCTCGCCACTTCCATAAAGCTCCTCTTTGGTCTTCCTCTTCTCCTCTTTCCTGGCAGCTCCATCCTCAAAATCCTTCTCCTGATATAATCCTCGTCTCTCCTCTGGACACGTCTACTTCTCTGACTTTGTCTCCAAACTGCCCGACCTGAGCTGTCCCTCTAATAATATACTCGTTTCTAATCCATCCTCATCCTTCCCGACACAAATCTCATCTTTAATTCTGACACCCCAGCTCCACCACCTGTCTTCTTGCCAACGTGTCCAACCCGTGTAACATAGCTGGATTCACTACCATCCCGTAAACTCTTGCTGGTCCCAGTCTGTCACAGATCACTCCTGTCACTCTTCTCCACCCATTCCAACCTTCCTGCACTCCCTTCTTCTCTTCTCTTCCACACTTGTTTGTGGTTGAACGTTTCAGAGTAACGGCATATAAACTCCTCCAACTTCACCTCCTCCACTCCCTCCATCCTCACCACTCCACTGTCCTCAGTTTCGTTCACACTCATGGATTCTGTCTTTGTTCTACTCACTTTCATTCCTCTCCTCTCTACAGCAGATCTCCATCTCTCCAGGTTCTCCTCAAGCTGCTCCCTACTTTCACTGCAGATCACAATATCATCAGCAAACATCATCGTCCTCGTCTAACCTCGTCCGTCAACCTGTCCATCACCTCTGCAAACACGAAAGGGCTCAGCTGACCCTGTATAAGGTACCGTATGCTGAAGCTGGTCCATGTTTGTAGATAACAGTGAGCAGCACAGTGTAAGAAACAAGGTCTAAACATCACCCGGTCAGGGTGAGGGTGTGATGGGACCTCTCATTCAGGAAACCAAACATGTCAGCTGATCAAATCAAACATTTTTTGGCGAAATGATCACTCTGTTAAGACATGGGGCACAGCTGCTCCCCTACAGAGCAAAAAGCATTAAAAATGAGTTTTACCAGAATTTAAACTGGTCTTGAAGCTGAATTCAATCAATCCTGCCGTCGTTTCTGCATGATGAAGTGGTGATGATCTGTTCCCAGCGTGTGTGAACGGAACCAGAAGTCTGAAATGGTGGTGGAGAAGCGGCCTGATGCCGGAGACGTTGTTTTTGGAGAAGGTTTTGGACTAAAACTGAACCCATCCATGGTGGAGGGATACGTGACGAGACAAAATAGTCCCTAAAGTCATGCAGCAGACTAATATTAGCATGATTGAATATAAACACGTGTAGCTTCACGGGTGGAAATGAAATGTCTAGATTTGTGACGTCTGGTTCCATTCACCACCACTAAAGAGATCTGGTTTCACTCCAAAGCCACTCTGGAGGACTTTGTTTCCATCTCAACCACTGAATTATGCAGAGAATTAAAAAAAAAAAAATATGGATGAAATTCTTCTTTAGTGGTTAGTATGTTGGAAAGCGCCGAAGGAGAAACAGGAGACGTCTTCGCACAGCAAATTCAGGAGGCAGTAAATTATGCAAGTATCTCTGATCATTTGGGAGATTTTTAATACCGTAAAACAGGAGACAAAACCCAAGACTGGGCTTAACGACGGAGAGTCATGGGAAAAAAAATCACTCAGTAATCATCACCACTCGCCACAAATTAACCTCACTTCTAAATAAAACTTTAACAAACGTCCCGGATCCGATTACGGCCAAAAACAGACCCGGTTTTCCACTCGTCCTCAGAAATTTGATCATTTTTCAGCCGCACTGATGAACAGAACAGGTTTACAGCTGCAAAAGTGTCCAGCTAAACCTGAATTTTTAATAAATACTCGCATCTGAACAGTTTAGGTGATGGGACGCTGTATTAATATTTGAAAATGTAACTTTTATTTATCTTTATTAAGCATTTAATGATATTTATGCACAGCAGAAAACCTCTAGAATGAGTTTAATCAAGAAATGAGCTTTCACGGTCATTTTTCAATGTTTTTTCCACATTTTCACCTTCGGTTTTGATTCCAAACAGGGTAGAATCGCCCATCTGGAACGGAGAAGACGTCTCTGAAGCCCACCTTACCCGGAACGTTCTTTAAATTGACAATGAAACCAAAAAAATGAGCTAATTTTTAATGTGCGGTTCTGCATGGGTGATAAAATAGGCGAGGTCAGAACTTCCAGGCTAATTTAGCCGCATAGCTCACCTGCAAGACATCAAACATGCGGTTCTGATCAAGAAAATCAGTTTTAGGCTACATTTGTACTCTAGCCGTCCGTTGAGACGGATTGGGGCAGAACTGGGGTTCGAACCTGAGACCACAGGCCGTGAGCTGCTCCTACAGAAAAAAAGGCATGAAGATGTATTTTTTTAACACTTAATTTTTTAAATATGATCGTGTTTCTGTATTTTCGCCACAATTTAACCTGGTCTTAAATGGAAGTTCCACCAGCTTTTCATCATTTCTGCATAATTAAGTAATTTGGACGTAAACAAAGTCGCTCAGAGCGATTTCGTGTGGGCTTAATGAGGGAAAGAGGAAAAAAAATATATCACCGCATGCCACATATTAGCCTCATTTATAAATAAAACTTTAACGAAATATCCCGGATCCAATTACAGCCAAAAACAGTCGCCGTTTTCCACTCGCCCTCATCAATCTGATCATTTTTCAGCCGCGCTGATGAACAGAACAGCTTCACAGCTGCAAAAGTGTCCAATTAAAACTGAATTTTTAATTAACGCTTCCACCTTAATAGCTTGCGCTGTGGGACGATGTATTAATATTTGAAAATGGAACATTTTTATTTGTATTTATGATGTATGTAATGATACATGTGCCTTTCCATTGAAAGCAACTTTTGCTTTCATTTTTAAAGTGATTTTCCACGTTTTTCTCTTTAGTTTTCCGTCCCAGTCGGGTAGAACCTTCAGTCTCTAATCTCTGAAGTTCGAATCCTCCTGAACGGTCATTAAAGTGATCAATCGGGCAAAATACGACTTCAGTTCCTTCCTCTAAATGTCCAAATGTAGTTTTTTTTACTTGCTAAAACACGAACACAAGAAGTCCTCCGATCTTCTCGTTTTCTTTGGTTTTGGCTCATTTGTTCTTGGTGAGAGTCCTCTGCTTCTCGGCGTGCTCCACGATCTTCTCCTCCACGTAAAGCCCCTTCCGTTTCCGCACGCCGTTCATGTACTTCAGTGCCTGATTGGCCGAGTCTGCCTTTTCCCCAAAGTGTAGGTACTCCTCCTCCGTGGTGGGCACCCAGAACGGGTCACTGGAGATCACCTGGGAGGAGACACACAAACCATGAGAGCGCCGTCCCGAAGCAGAACCGGAAATCTGGAAAAGTTTTAACGTTAAAGTGACAAAGTGAAAGTGAACAGCACACAGTCAACCGCAATCTCTGTATTTAACCCACACACACCGTCCAGCATGTCCTGGGGAGCAGCTATGGGGACGGTACCTTACTTGAAGATCTCTCAAAGCAACCTACCAGACCCGTGACCTTCTGATCCCGGGGCCTCGTCCCTGCACACTAGACCACTGCACACAAAACACCCTCACCGTCGAATTCAACAACATTCAGTTCCCAGAATGCAGCGTGTTCCCAGTGTGTGTGAATGGAACCAGGCGTTGAAATGGTGGTGGAGATGCGACCTAAAGCCTGAGACCTTGTTTCTGGAGGAGTTGTGACGTCTGGTTCCATTCCCCACCACTAAAGAAATCTGGAGCCAGTCTGGAGGACTTTGTTTTCATCTGAACCACTGAATTATGATCTGGTTTAATTCTCCTGATGAAGCAAATTCTGAAATATGTAGGAGAGGCCAGAAAAGCTGGAGTGTGTCCTCGGTCACGGTCTCCATAGTTACAGGGTGTGTTCGACAGTCAGAGCCGTCAAACCAAAACGTGTATAATTTATTACTCGGGTTCTCCGGTTACAAACAGAGAAAGAGATTCAGAATCCTCACTGTGGACATGCTGTCTCGATCACTCACGCTGCAGGTGCTGAGGACATGATGCAATGATTGCAGGCGTGCACACACACACACACACACACACACACACACACACACACACACACAATGACCTCATACTCTAACAATAGTCCGGGGGTTCAATTACTGTAGCAGTGGAGCAGCTCCGCTACTGCGGGACAGATGGTGTCCAACGGTCCTCGTTTACACCCAGAGAACAGAGCACCGTCCAAAAACGGAGTCTGAAATCACCTGCTCTCCACTTTGTTGGAGACGTAGGTGGGTGTTTGTGTGTGTGAGTGTGTGTGCACACGTGTGTCTCAGAAAAACACTAATGTTCCTTGTTTAACACAGTTTACAGGACGGTAGAGAGACCAGCTATGCTATGCAGGCTGGAGACAGTGATGAAAAGACAGGTAGTGGAGGTGTCAGAGTTAAAGATGCTGAGATTTGTGCCGGGAGGGACGAGGATGGACAGGATTAGGAATGAGTGCGTTAGAGGGACAGCTCAGGTTGGACAGGTTGGAGACAAAGTGAGAGAAACGATACGGTGTTGGTTTGGACACGTGGAGAGACGAGGAGTACGTTCAGGATGGAGCTGCCAGGAAAGAGGAGAAGAGAGGTGTGAAAGAGGAAGATGCAGGGGACATGAAGACACAGAGACACCTAACAGGCGGGATATTGTCCCATCGTCCAGCACTTACTGGACTTTAACTCATGATAACTTCACACCATTTAATATTTCGGTCGAGTTCAGTGTAAATGATCCAGAAATGTCATCCGTCCGTCACACCAAACCCAAAACCTGCTTCAGTTTAAAGACCGTCTGCGCTGAAAACCCCACGAGACGCGCCATCAAAGACACGGCGACTTTTAAAAACCGCCGCAGAAGCTTCACCCCCTTCCTCTCGCCGCTCGGACTGAAACCTGCTCGCTGAGAAAATGACTGATTAACGGGAAGGAAAGGAGGACGAGGTTTTTAATGAGGACTCATCTGAGCATGAGACAGGCAGTCCCAACACTGAGGGACACCAGCTGTGTGCCGTGATCACATAACGGTCCAGTGTCGGCACTGAGACACACACACACACACACACACACACACACACACACACACACCCTGGTGCCTCAAAAACAATTAGATAAGCTGACCTGCTGAGACACGGCTCAGGCACTGTCTACGGCCATCGCTCCAACTGTCTGTGTGTGTGTGTGTGTGTGTGTGTGTGTGTGTGTGTGTGTGTGTGTGTGTGTGCTTGCCTCACGCCAGGGGCAAGACGACTCTTGGCAGACTGAAGCCGACCTGGCATATGTGTCTAATGGCCTCACACTGCAGCAGGGAAAGCCTTACACACACACACACACACACGCGAGCAGGCATATAAACCCGCCCCAGCTATGACACCTGTCTCAGCTAGTGTCAGAGCTTGCCATGTGCCCACACACACACACACACACACACACACACACACAGGTCTGAATGCTCCTGCTGACATGACAGCACCAAGAGTTAGCGTCTTTGCTAATGGTGTAGCATCACACTGCTGCCACTGAGTCGAGTCTACAGCTGTCTCACACACACACACACACACACACACACACACACACACACACACACACACACACACTTATCTAACTTCCACATCCTTTTATCAGGCTCTTGTCTGAACGAATCTTAATGGGGATTTTTTCCCGTACTGGCAACCAAGAGATTTACAATTTACACCAATTAAACCACAGCAGCTCAGCACACTTGATGTCCAATAACGGAGGGGTTCCTTCAAGATCGGACCCATCCGATCCTAATGTGATCTTCCACAGCAACTGTTGCTATGGGGAGGAATTACTGTACAGATCACCGGTAGAAAAACCCCCTTTGTCCTAATGTTCACACCATCTGAGATAAAATACCTGCAGTGTGGCTCTAACTGATGTCTGCGTCCCACTGTGAGGACGGACCAGGTAGGAAGGTTCTTTTTTGGGGGTAATCGAGCAGAAAATCGGGTCGGGTAAGAGGTTCCCCGAATTAACCCATTATTTTCTTCTCTTTTGACCTGAAAGTGAAAGCATAACACCTTCGCTACCTCATCAGCGCTCTCGAAGGCAACCCTGCGCCAATCGTACCCCAGCGGTGCCCCGAAAAGACAATTGAACTAAAAAAATAATT
>CM029380.1:1503126-1548126 GCA_017165825.1 Hepsetus odoe | reverse complement strand
ACACACACACAATATAGACACACACACACAATGATAAAGACACACACACACAGAGACACACACACACACAATGATAAACACACACACACACACAGAGACACACACACACACAATGATAAACACACACACACACAGATAGACACACACACACAATGATAAACACACACACACAGATAGACACACACACACACAATGATAAACACACACACACAGATACACACACACAATGATAGACACACACACACAATGATAAACACACACACACACAGATAAACACACACACACACAATGATAAACACAGAGAGACACACAAACACACAATGATAAACACACACACACAGAGACACACAGATGGACACACATGCACACGCAAAGATAAAACACACACACACACACACAAAATGATAAACAGACACATACGGAAACACACAGATGGACACACACACACAATGATAAACACACACACACACACAGATAGACACACACACACACAGATAGACACACTCAAGGACACACGGACACACATAGATAGCCACACTGACACACACACACACACACACAGATAGACACACACTGACTCACTGACACACAATCACACAGAGACACAGATAGAGACACACACACACACACACACACACACACACACACACACACACAGCTGGTAATTCATCTTAATTCTTCCACCGATTTTCCACTTCGGGCCTGATTTATGTAAACAATCTCATTTTTGATTGGCTGCCCTGCATCGCAACATTAACAAATACTTCAAACGTTTCTTTAATTCCAGAAGTGACACCAAGAGGCAGCGCAGTGGCAGTGAAAGGTAACGACTCTGCTCGTATCTGCTCGGCTCTGGATGGGATGTTTTTATTTTTGGGCTCGCAGTTCTAACATGTGAACTGACAGCAGGTCTCACACTCACACACACTTTGTTTACAAGATTTCTTAAAGGCCATTAAACTTTTTGCTGAATCAGCACAATCAATTGGACCTGACCTACAGGAGGCTGGTGGGTATCGGTTTTTCCAGGAGTCCCGTGTGGTCAGAAGGTCACGCCAGGGTCAGAAGCTGAAGCTGTTGAGTCCTGCTGCTCTTCGCCGAGCCGCCATGAAATTATCGATGTGGACTGTGATGTGTAAGAGTGCAGAGTTACAGCCAGCAGGGCAGCATTGGTGGACAGTGTGTGTGTGTGTGTGTGTGTGTGTGTGTGTGTGTGTGTGAGTGAGAGAGAGAGAGAGAGAAAGAGATGGAGAGAGGAGAATCATCACTAACTTTCTATCAATCCATCAAATCGATCAACCATCCAGCTAAAAACTGACTGACCAAGCAACCAGCTAATCGATTTACCAAACAATCCAACAATCCATCAAATCAATCAACCAATGGTCATTCAACCACCCAACCAAGCAATAAGTCAATCTATCCATCAATAAACCAACCGATCAATCATTCAACCCTCCACCCAACAAATCAAACAACTGACCAACAATAAGATGACAGAATGAATCAATCAATCAATCAATCAATCAATCAATCAAACTACCAACCAACAGTGAGCTGATGAATGAACGAATCAATGAATCAACCAATCAATCAACCAATGAACTAAACACACAACCAGGGAGACAATTAACCCACCAATAATCCAACCAATCAATCCACCAATCAACCAACCAGTCAAACTACTATCAATGAGTTGGAAAATGAGTGAATGAATGAATAAGCCAATCAACCAACCTATTAACCAATCAATCAGTAAACCAACCACTGACATCAACCAGCCAATTAACCAATCAGTGAGCTCCAGTGTCAGGGAAGGCTGTACTTTAAAGTTGCTGAAATTCATTATTAGTAGAAAGAACCCTGCTCTCCTCCAATCAGCAGTGGGGGTTCGACACCACTCAGATTTAAACCTCTAGAAGAACCAGGTACGAAGCTGTAGTTTATAGAACTCACCGACAGAACCTCCTTCCGCACAGTGGTTTAAGCTGAACTCTTACCTCCCAGTGGCTGAAGACCAGCTGTGGACTGGCCAGGCCGCTGGTCCTCTTCCTCATCTCATCAGCAAACCCGAAGCTTTCAGCCACGGGCAGGACGGCTCTGATGATGAACATGTCCGTACCCTCCTTCATCTCTTCGTTCAGGACACGGCCCTCGCGCTTAGAGAGGACGCCATACACACGGCCTGGACACACACACACACACACACACACACACACACACACACACACACACACACACACACACAGAATACCTGTTACACCTTGAATACCTGCAATATTCTGAACTTTTAAATATGTTCAAATTATCTGCATCATTTCTTGAAGAAAGCAAAAATATCTGCATTATTGCTTAAAATCTGCATCTTCTCCCTTCGGAAATCCTCTTCCCATCCTCCCCCAACACACACACACACACACACACACACACACACACACACACACACACACACACACACACACACACACACTGATCAAACGCTCTGGACCCTTCACACTGCAGGTCCATTTTAATAAACCAAACACAAGGAAGTGGTCGTCGAGGAGTTAAAGTCTAAGTTCCTGGACCAGAAATCCTGGACCAGTAGATTGCCCTGGGGTATCCCTGAACAAGGTACTGTGCCCAACAATGCTCCCTGGGCGTTGGATGTGTGGCTGCCCAC
The DNA here is from genome assembly GCA_017165825.1 of Hepsetus odoe. Taxonomy (NCBI): domain Eukaryota; kingdom Metazoa; phylum Chordata; class Actinopteri; order Characiformes; family Hepsetidae; genus Hepsetus; species Hepsetus odoe. Next base: position 1,545,464 of record CM029380.1, on the reverse strand, counting down.
TAAATCTATGGTGTCATCTTTATTTCTAGCACCTTCGCTTTGTGACAACACAGACTTCCATGTTGTAGTTTTTCCCTACAACGGAGATTCCCACGTCACATCTGCTCCTCTAAGGGTCAAACTTTAGATATATTTGGGCATGTGTGACCTTTCGTCATCCAAAACACACCCACTCATTTTCTGACCCGCTTGTCCTGATCAGGGTCACTGGTGGAGGAGTCTATACCAGCTCAGGTCACCAGTCAGGTCACCAGTCCATCGCAGGGCAGACACACCCAGACACCTTCTGTCAATTCAGCATCTCCAGTCCACCTGACGTGCAGGTCTTTGGACGATGGGAGGAAACCGGAGCTCCCTGAGGAAACACACTCCACACAGAAAGGACCTGGACGGTCCCACCTGGGAATCAAACCCAGGACTTGAGGCCTAGTTCCTGGTGCCAGTGACAAATCCCCCCCCAACATTAAGTAAGATTTGTAGCAACAGAGACACAAGCCACTGAGATGGTCAAGACCTAGACCTGAGGAAACGTCCTTTCTGGGACAGATGGAGATCATGTTCTGTCCTAATAAAGTCCAGCCGCTTTCCTCAGACTGGAAACGTTTGTTGGACGAAGGCCGCGGGACTTAAACACGGATTTTGAATGTTTTTGCAGACATGCAGGAAAAAATGGACGAAGGGGGACCGAGGGGAGAGTAATTTGCACCGATTGTTGAATTATTTATCTGTTCTTGGTTCCCGGAGACCGGAGACGGTGAAGTTTTCTCCCAGGTTTCGGGTCCTCCTGGGGAGGGATCCCTTTACTCCTCCGGTTGGCTCCTTTTCACTCAGGCATGTTTGACAGACAATCTGGCCTTTGTTCGAGGACCCGGCGCTATGACATCACCTCCCCGAAACATGACTGCCCCACAGCAGCTTCTAATTATGGAAAAGGGAAAACTATTTCCTTTGTGTGTGGGGACCTTCCTCTTTCTTCACCCAAAAAGAGCCTGGAAACCTACTCATGAAGGTTGATTGGGTTCTGTTGACCTTAAAAAGCTTCAAAACCGCAGATCAGTAAAAAAGAATCGAAGACGTTCGGACCAGGAGGGAACCCCCCAGCGCCCCGGAGAAGACCTCGCGACTTCTAGGTCGTCTAGATTCAACCGTTTCACAATATTTTATTTTGTGAAAAACTTTCTTCAATTTTTAAAAAGCTTCATAAAAAACTTTCCAATTTCTCTGTTGTATCAGTTTAGATGCAGACAAGCACACTCTCCCTTTTCTTCCAGCAGCGAACCGGTTCTAGGTTCTCTAGGATTCTTTAAATTTGGGTGCCGTCTCACAAACCAGCCCACATTCCCACCAGTTTGGAGAAGAACCTCTGGAATCTAGGATGAATGGAGGAAGAACCACACAACTTCTTGCATCTAGGTTGGAACCAACGTTTCAGGTTTTGAAATCATTTTATTTTGGGGGAAACAATCAGAACGGTTCAGAACCGGTTCCACATTGGGAAAAATGGGCTCCCATGAGACATTCAGTTAGTTAGACATTCAGGAGCTGCACTAAAAGGCTCCAACATCAGACTAACGATGAACACAACCAACAGGAACCGATCACGATCTGATTACACTCATGGAGCCAATTATCTGGACCTTCTGTAAGTGCAAAAGCAGGTTTCACTCAGTTCTAGATATGTCACTGATTGTATTAGCAGGTTTCAGTCAATGTTAGATGCACGACTGACTGTAGTGCTGCGATGTGAGCAAGTGTCAAGTTGGTTCTAGATATATCCTTGACTATAAGCAGGCTGCATTCAGTTCTACATATGTTGCTGACTGTAGAGCTGCAGTGTGAGCAGGTTTCAGGCAGTTCTAGATACGTCACTGACTTTAGAGCCAGTGTAAGCAGCTCTCAGTAAGTTCTAGATACATCACTGAGTGCATTAGCCAGGTTGGTCACTGACTGTATAAGCAGGTTTTAATCTATTCTAGATATGTCGCTGGCTGTATAGGCAGGTTTCAGGCAGTTCTAGATATGTCACAGACTGCATAAGCAGCTTTTAATTGGTTCTAGATATATCAGTGGCTGCATAGGCAGGTTTCAGGCAGTTCTAGACATAAGACTGACTATATATCAATCAGTTCTAGATACGTCACTGACTTTAAAAGCAGGTTTCAATCGATTCTAAATGCATAATTGTAGAGCAGCAGCGCAAGTGTCAGTCGGTTCTAGATATATCAGTAAAAACTAAACAAACCAAACACGCCTGGGCTGATTGACTAGATTTAAATACTCACTAAATGAATGTGTCTCTATTGAAAACTGAACACCGTTTAAGAGGTTATGTAGGATGGAGAGAATAAAATGCTCTTCTGCTCACCTAAGACGTCCGCGGTAGCCATTATCTCGCAGGTGTACATGGCGGCCATCAGCCGCTGCGGTTTGGCCTGGAAGGCGTAGCGACAGGCTTCCTTCATGGCCGCGATGAGCTGCCCGGAGAACGGCCCGTAGCAGTCGGCCAACTCGCCTTTACGCCTACTTTGGCCACTTCCTTCTTCTTTGGCTCCTTCAGGCTCAGACGCTGGCAGGACACGGAGAAAATATTTACTTTCACTTTTACACTATTTCACAGACAATCCTAACTACAGCGACCATGTCCCTGGAGCAACCTGGGCTTCAGGGTTTTGCTCAGGAGCCCAATGGTGGTAGTGCTGGAGGTGGGATTCGAACCTGCAACCTCTTGGATCATAGGCAAGTTTCCAAAACCACCACCAACACCAACCAGAGATCTGGGATGTGATGGTTTATGACCCTAAATATCAAGAAATATCAAATATTTTGATAATATAAATATAAAAAAAAATTGGGTATCACTTACATCCACTTCTGAAACTGCTTTGCAGAGGAGAATAACATCAATTTTTTAAACCTAAAAGTCCAGGATGTAAACAGTCGTTCAGAGTAGTTTGCTGTGAAAAGCTCCGTTCTAGATCAACGTACCTGGTCCCAAAACATCGTTCAAACCAATTGTCTGCAGAGTGTTTAGAATTAATCACTTAATCAATCAGTAGAAGCTTTGCTCTACAGATGCTATCTGTGGCGTTAGGAGTCTTGCCCAAGGACTTCATTAGTGCTCAGTGTTGGACTTGCCAGGAAAACCGTGGAGGAAAGTGGGTAGACGTCCTACACAACCTCATGTGAAATGCAAGGATTAGAAAATACGCTGCTTGAAAATTTGGGACATTGTTTAACATTCACTACAGGAAGGTTCTGGCCTTTTTCCAGAGCCTTGAATGGCTTTTCTTTCTTGCCACCATCATCTCCATTTCATTAAAACCTCCCAACGACCTTCAGGTTCACTGGTGGGTTCAGAAGGTTCTGATGGAGACTTCTGGTGCCATTCAGTAAAATCACTGGCAAATTACGCTGAACGGCTGTTTTGATTTATGGAAAAACGCTGGAAACAAGCTGGTTTTCTCCGGTTTTCAAATGGACCTGCTTTGTTTTTCAAAATTATGCATTCGTCACACCATCTTAGTGATCATCTACCAACATCTAAAGAGTTTTATCATCTTAAATTCTCCCTTTCAATTCCACGGTCTGTGATCGAGAGAAAATGCTGAGCTGGCTCAGACCCTCCCAAAAACCTCAGGTAGAAAGGAAGTGAGAAACACTCCTAGAAACTCAGAAAACATTACAAGATAACGAACCCCGTCCAGCCTTGATACCTGCGTCTTTGCTGTTTGTCTGGGACGCCTCCTCCACTGAGTCCTGCTGGGTTAACTGAGAGGGAATCTTCACCTCCCAGGTGTCCACTGAGAAGCAGACGCCCATCAGAGGCTCCTCACACATCGGGCCTGAAAGTGTGGCCAGCTGGAAGCCGCTGACGATGCTGTTGTCAAAATCTCGGAGTCCAACGGCGTCCGGTTTCTCCTTCTCTCGTTCCAGACACTGCCACACGGACGGCCTCCGGTACCCTTCCACGCTGTTCAGCAGGATATTCGGCCCGCAGCGCCGCGGCCCGAAAGACCAAATCCGCTCCATGGCGTTCCTCCACTTGCGACCCTGCAGGAGAGCCTCCAGCTTCCCCTTGAAGTCCTGGATCTCCTCCAGGGTCTTCGGACTGATCTCCAGGGTCTTCCCCTCTCGAGCAAACAGGCTGAACTGCTCCATTGTGCGGATGAGCACGGAGTTCCCCTCCAGCAGCCTGGTCACCTCTTCCGGAAGGGGAACGGCCCGAACTCCGACTGTGGCCATTTTATTCGGGGTGGTGAGGGTCACCAGGCCGAAGGAATCCACCTGGACCCCCTCGGGGTACTTCGGCTGCTCGTCTCTGGCTTGGTGGATGACTGCCACCTTCTGCTGCCGGCCCAGCTCCTCGTTCACCATGTCCACTTTGGGGGGACGGATGATGGTCTCACGGAATGGAATGATGGGCTTGGAGGCGCTGATCTCAATCTTGGCAAATCTGAGGAAAACATTCAAATGATGAATAAACGACTAAAAACAGGAAAGCTCCTCATCATGGCCTTCAGCGATCAGGGTCAACGTCGTGGTGAACTTGGAGAAAACATTAGGAAATGTAGAAACTGAGGAAGGACAAACAACCAGCCAATTAGAAACAACAACAACAACTATAAAGGTTTTTCATGGATTTCTGGACAAATAGCTTCAAAACAGTTATTGATAGCTATTGTTCTAGAAATCGACTAATCGATTATACAGATATATCGTGTTATTACCGTGTGATGGGGAGAGGGAGGACCACCCTACACACCCAGAGAGAGAGAGGACAGTTATACTGAGTGATGGGGGAGAGGGAGGACCACCCTACACACCCAGAGAGAGAGAGGACAGTCATACTGAGTGATGGGGGGGAGTAGACTCACTCACACACCCATATATAGAGAGAGTAGGGAGAGAGGGTAAGAGAGTTGAGTGATGGGGGAGAGGGAGGACCACCCTACACCCAGAGAGAGAGAATGGCTATACTGTGTGACGGGGGAGAGGGAGGACCCACTCTACACACCCAGAGAGAGAGAGGACAGTCATACTGAGTGATGGGGGAGAGGGAGGACCACCCTACACACCCAGAGAGAGAGAGGACAGTCATACTGAGTGATGGGGAGAGGGAGACCGCCTACACCCAGAGAGAGAGAGGACAGTCATATCGAGGGGGGGGGAGAGGGAGGACCGCCCTACACACCCAGAGAGAGAGAGGACAGTTCTACTGAGTGATGGGGGAGAGGGAGGACCACCCTACACACCCAGAGAGAGAATGGCTATACTGTGTGATGGGGGAGAGGGAGGACCACCCTACACACCCAGAGAGAAAGAGGATGGTTCTACTGAGTGATGGGGGAGAGGGAGGACCGCCCTACACACCCAGAGAGAGAGAGAGGACAGTTCTACTGAGTGATGAAGAGAGGGAATTAAATTAATGACAGTAATGAAGGGTTCGTTTAGGATTTGACCTGACTCGCAGACTATCCCTGATGAAGACAACACACAGAGACATTTTGGAGGGAAACCCAATCAGGCCGCCAGTTGGTCAGTCTAGTGGGTAATTGGACGTCCTTGACATGAGCAGGCAATCTTGACAATGATTGCCATCTTTCCTGAAGACACCAGGACGGAGCACTTCTGGTAATCCGGTTAGATCCAGACAGTGGTGGAGCAGGTCGGGGGGAAGATAATCCTGCAGGGACTGTTTACGAGGAACTCGCAGTGAGAGAAGAGGAAGAGGAGCTGTCTGGAGCTGCAGCTGACAGCGCTGTGGATTAGCATTTCACACACATCTTTATTCTGTCGCTCGCACACTCTTCCTCAGCCTGCCTCGTTATTCTTCATGGCCAATCCCTCCCTCCTTCTTATTAACCGTTATCATAGACACAGCCAGACAGAGTTCTAGCTGACAATTTTACCAAGTTTTTATAAAAAAAACAAAAAAAAAAACAAACAAAAAAAACAACTCCATAACTATTTGCTTCTTTCTCCCTAAGACTGGGTCCTCCCTCTCCCCTATCACTCAGGAGAACTCTCCTCTTTCTCTCTGGGTAGGTGGGTAGGGTGGTCCTCCCTCTCCCCCATCACTGTGTGGGATTATCTGTTCCCAGAACTCTCCTGGTGGAAGATCAGTGTTACATTTATTTTAATGTTCATTTGTGTTTTCGGGGCAGAAACGCAGTCACTGCTCAGATAAACACCTTAAACCTGTTTACACAGCAGCCTAAGAGCCTTTATACCACTGTTTACAAATAAAAATAAACAGAGAGAGGGGGGGGGGAGAGAGACAGATTAGTGTTTAGTCCACATAGCATGAGTACCAGAAGAAAGAAAGAAAGAAAGAACAGACAGAAAAAAGTACGGAGTGTGAACAGTTTGTGTGAGCAGTGCGAGTGTGGCACTTTAAATCAGCGGTAAACGACAGCCTTTATTTGAATCTCAGATCAGAATCGGCGTTGGTTTTGGAAACGTCTCTTCAGAGCTGCTGGTTTCGGTTCCGCAGAGAGAGCGGAACATAACGAAGCGCATAAATCATCCACTAAACAAGCTGCTCTTAATTAGACTGGATTAAACAATTACGGCCTCAAACGCACAGTACTCCAGAGACTGAGACAGGCTCACTTTTGGAAAAGGACGACGGACGCAGGACAGGATCTGAACGCGTGATGGGTGTGTTTGATTTACAGAGACAGCAGGCGTCCCTGCAAACGCCCCGGTCCCCCCGATGTGTCCACAAACGGAGCGAGACCGCTGATAACGAGCGTCCAAAAAAGCTTCAAACAATGAAGCAGCGGCCGGTCAGGGGTCAGAGTGACGGCGGGTGACGTGATCTGGCCGTTGACCTATTTTCCCCCCCGTCCGCCGGCGGCCGTGACGTCCCCGTCCCGTGACTGGAGTGTCCTGGTTTCTGGTGGCCGAGGGCCAGGCTGGCTGCTGACCCGCTCTGACACCGGAGGGCTATTTTTAAACCCTGATCCTGCTCCGAGGGCTTCATGGGGCTTTTTAACGCTCTGGGGTCATTTCTGCCGGCAGGGTGACCTCTGACCTCCACTGACCCCAGAGATGACCCCAAACGCCCTCACTAAACCCTCATTACCAGCTCTGCACTGTGGCTGCTCCGCCGAACTGTGTCTAATGTGTGTGTAATATGTGGGGATAAAACTCCAGCTGGAAAACGTTGGATTTGACTGATTTTTATTTTTTACATTTTAAATTTGACCCATTAAAAGAGGGGAAAAAAAAAAAAACAGGAAGTGGTGGAAATGAGCACTTTTTTAAAATTTAGTTCATTCTGCCAACTAAGTATGAGCAACGGGGCGGACGGATGGATGGATAGACAAAAGACAGGAAGTAAGACAGATAGACAAAGAAGAACAACTAGACAGGCAGACAAAAACAGAGAGACACAGAAATGCGTGAGACAAAAGAAAGAAAACATAAGAAAAGAGACAGGCAGGCAAGCAAAAAAGAAAGAAAAAAGCGAAAGAAAGAAAAGTGGATGGATGGATGGATGTATAGATTCATCAAAAAAGGCTCTCAGCCACTGTTTCTATTCAAAAACTGGAACTCCTTTCGGAATGAGCGTTAATTTAGGTGCAGCCAATCAGAACTGATCTCATTTGCATATTCTTAAAGGCACGGTAACAAAATTAAGTCAATTGAGAGATAAAGGGAGCTACAGTCTTTTATAAAACGTCCCCTTTTACACTCGTTCAATGTCTTCCTGTCCTCTGCATCTTCCTCTCTCACACCTGCGTGTCCTCTCTCGCCACGTCCATAAACCTCCTCTTTGTCCTTCCTCTTCTCCTCTTATCTGGCAGCTCCGTCCTCAACATCCTCCTCGTCTCTCCTCTGGACATGTCCAAACCGACACAGTCTCTCTTCTCTCACTTTGTCTCCAGACCCTCTAACCTGAGCTGTCCCTCTAATAAACTCATCCCTAATCCTGTCCTGTCTCGTCCCTCACGGTGCGAATCTCAGCATCAGCACGCTGCAGTGAAAAGGCAGAAGAGTCCTGAAGGCGGGATGAGTTTAGGGAGCGTCTGAGGAATCTGTAGTGTTCGGTCAATAAAAGTCGGGAGGGGCGTCAATCAGGACGCTGGGGTTCGTTTGCTGGACCTCGTTTTGTGGAACACGCGGGCGAGTGACAGATGGAGAAGAAGGGAAGGAGCTACAGAGGAGCGGTAATTGGACCAAAGCCCCAGAGCTTTGGAGACGGTGTTTCCGTGGCGATCTGTCGATGCTGCGAGTAAAAAAAAAAAAAAGGCATGGAACTTGCCCTGACCTGCAACACAGCTTAACACTAACAAGTGTGTGCTATCAAAGCAACCGGCATCAATACGCTTTAGGGGAAGAGAGAGAGAGAGAGAGAGAGAGAGAGAGAGAGCGCGTCTGCTAATGAGATGTCTCCTGTTCTACTCTTCAGACGGGAGTTCGTTGGGGAAGACGTGTGTCTCCGCCAAGCGTCTCCTCTGGTTAACAAGCCATCGGGTATGTGTCGGAAACGACGCCGCCATCTGCATGTCACATGACCACCAACCATGTTTTCACTTTTCCCAGTTTTATTATTTACATTCACGCTCCCATTACTGGGAAGAAGAGAGTGCATGCCGGTTGGAACGGGTGGAGAAGAGTGACAAGAGTGATCTGTGACAGACGGGGACCAGCAAGAGTGAAAGGAAAGGCGTACAGGACGGTATTGAGACCAGCTATGCTCTACGCATTGGAGACGGTGGTGCTGCTGAAAAGACAGGCGGCAGCGCTGCAGGTGTCGGGTGAAGCCGAGGAGCATATCAGGAGGAGGGTGTTGAAGATGGAGCTGCCAGGCAGGAGGAGCAGAAGGACAAAGAGGAGGTTTCTGGACGTGGCGAGAGAGGACACGCAGGTGGTTGGTATGAAAGAGGAAGGTGCAGAAGACAGGAAGAAATGGAAATGGATGATGCGCAGCAGCCAAACGTACAAATCCTGATGGCAACTGTATTTCATTTTAGAACTTTCTTCTGAAGATCCTATAGTTATTACACATCTATAACGCTGATGAAAGACACAGAATAATCCAAGTAGAGTAATTCATGGTGGATACTGGACAATATCGGACGCTGAATCATTCCTTGTGTAGAGTCAATAGAGTTGAGTATTAAAGGTTTAATGAATTCTAATAAGCAGCTGATTCTGAAGAGCTGCAGAAAGTCTCATCTGGGGGTAAAATCCAGCAGCTCTCGCAGCTACTGCCACCTGTAGGTGCTTCAGGGTCACGTCCTCTTTCAACGAAGGGAAGAAACGTACAGAGCAACTAATGAACAGATACTTAGAGAAAAAAATCTAATGAACTCCAGGGTACAAAGTAACCGTGCAAACCAGAGTCACACAGTAACCGTGCACACTCAGCGCTCAGGAAAGAGGTGTGGTGTTGTGAGAGTGTGTGTGTGTACCTCTGTGTGTGTGTGTACCTGTGTGTGTACATCTGTGTGTGTGTGTGTACCTCTGTGCGTGTGTCTCTGTGTGTGAGTGTGTGTACCTCTGTGCATGTGTGTGTGTGTGTACCTCTGTACATGTGTGTGTGTGTGTGTGTGTACCTCTGTACATGTGTGTGTGTGTGTGTGTGTCTGTGTGTGTACCTCTGTATGTGTGTACCTCTGTGCATGTGTGTTTGTGTGTATGTCTGTGCATGTATGTGTCTCTGTGCGTGTGTTTGTGTGTGTGTGTGTGTGTGTGTGTCTCTGTGCCTGTGTATGTCTGTGCATATATGTGTCTCTGTGCGTATGTGTGCGTGTGTGTGTGTCTCTGTGCGTATGTGTGCGTGTGTGTGTCTGTGCATGTGTGTGTATGTCTGTGCATATGTGTGTGTGTGTGTGTGTATATGTGTGTCTCTGTGCATGTTTGTGTGTGTGTGTGTGTACCTCGCTCGAAGGTCATCCAGACAGCGCTGCAGGTGCACCTCTCCTGCAGTGACCAGAACATGCTCTCCCGTCTCCTGGATCAAAACCTCGGCACACGGGTCGGCCTGGTTCAGCAAACGCATCCCACGCACCAGCTTCGGCATCTCACCTACACACACACACACACACACACACACACACGCACACACGCACACGCACACACGCACACGCACACGCACACACACACACACACACACGCACACACACACACACTCAGGAAGGTTAGGCACTAAATCACAGATGGTTAAAACAGTATCCCATCGCCATGGGAATGAAAATTTCCGGCACTGTGACATCATGACTCATTTTTTTCATTGATTGTGTTTTTTCCACGTTCATGACCTGTTCTACCCTTTTAATCCAGGACGACACAAACTCTGTTTGTGGGTTCTTTCATTCATAACCATCAAAGGATTTAGTCCGATAGTGGATACAGAGTAACTGAATAGTTAGGAGTGAGTACTTAATAATACATAGTTGAAAAGGAATCGTTCTTAGTGAATCATTTAAAGCCAATATTGAATCTTTCACAGAAGATAAAGAAGCTCGCTTGGTACATATTCAATAATTCATAGTGGATACTGAATCAAAGATACTGAATTAAAGCTGTTACTGAATAATTCAAAGGTGCTGAGTCATGTTTGGCACATAAAGTGTCATTCTTGGTAGATACGAAAAAATAAACAGTTTATTAAAATTATCCACAGTAGATACTGAATAATCCACGGTAGATACTGAATAATCCACAGTAGATACTGAATAATCCACAGTGGATACTGAATAATCCACAGTGGATACTGAATAATCCACAGTAGATACTGAATAATTCATAGTGGATACTGAATATTTATCAGCAGATACCAACATTTCATGCAGCTCTCTCCTGCAGTGACCTCCATTAACCTCCAGATAAACCAGATCAGTGTAATTCAGTCTTAAATAATCCTGAATCGGCACTAAAGGGCTGATTTTAATGCACACAATGATCAGTGTGTGTGTGGGTGTGAGTGTGTGTCCATGTCATCAGACAGTTCCTTTGTGCTCTAAAGCGGGAAATATTTAACTGAGTTCAGATGTAATGACTTCCATATGGAGCAGGGTGTTGCTGCGAGCTACTCCAGGTCAACGCTGCAGCTCTGGAGCTAAAGATACACCTCAGGTGAGGGTTCAGTGTGTTAAAGACTAAAAAGGGTCAGATTTATTTATAGTGCAGCTTCACGAGTGAAACCTTCCCAATTTCAGGCCTAAAGCATCATCCAATTATCACGCCAGTCCAAAAAGAGGATAAGGAGAACCCAATTAAACAAAAGAGACAAACGATCCTCACTTGATCACTCCTTCAAGGAGGAAAACGGTCCAAAATCAGAAATCTGGATACAGCAAAAGTGAACCTTTGCTTTTCAGTATCTTCTTGTGGAACTGCTGATCAGGCCTGGACGACTTTTAGCTCCGTCCAGAACAGCCTCCAAAATATGAACGTTATTCTTCATTCGTTTTTCTATTCTTCTTTTTCTCCATTGCCTTGCCGGATGTTCCACGTCCTCTTGAAATTCAGTTCACAAACACATTGATATGTTCCTGTAAACCTTGCTGGCAAACCGTCCTGACACAGTCGCAGGGCTAAACCATGAAACTACCTCCACCATGTGTCACAGACGGGAGAGGTTTTTGAATGCGAGCAAAACACTTTCTTTATAACCTGCGAAAAGCTCAATTTTGATCTCATCCTTCCTTTTTCTGACTTGATGTGATCTTTATCAAACTGTGGATGGACAGCAATGTCCTTTCATCACGGAGGAATGGCCTCCTCCCTGCCACCCTCCCATCACGGCTGTTCTGGGTTGATTTTGAGCTCATGAACATTAAAGTGAACTTGGCTTCCATTGTGACCTCCCAGATTATTACACTCCTTACTCTTCTTTGTAGGTCGGCCACTCCTGGGAAGAGGTTTTGCAGCGTTTTCCTTTCTCCACACTTCCGTTTATCCAGTAAAAGTTCTCTCCACGAAACATTTTCTGGCCGGATGTGATCTTTAGCAAAATCATTATGGATTACTAACACTCAGATTAGGCAAATTAGACTGGAAGTCAGAAACCGTCCAGTTGATGATCCCGTCCTTTCAAAAGACAAGCTAAACTGAAGTCTAAGCGTCTGTAAACGCTTGCTTGCTTGTTCTCCCAAACTTAAGAACATGCACTTTAAGATATTAGATGGACAGATTGTCAGCTTTTCAGTCATGTTGGTGTTTTTTTGGGGTGAGAACATTCAGGAATATCAGCCTGAGGCTTGGATATGGAAGCTGTGTATCCGTGTGCATGTGTGTGTGTTTAGGTCGCAACAAAACACCTACTGGGATGCTTGGGCTCGATGGCAACTCTGACGATGGGCGTGGCCTCGAAGTTTAGCGGCGTGAAGGGGGGGCAGGCCGGAGAGGTGGAGACGGTGGCCGATTTCAGGATAAACTCCTCCAGACCTCCGATCCCTGCAGGAGAAATCAACAGCTTATTGAGATCAACAGATCATCAACGTCAGGCAGGAGAGCGGGAGTCCAGACCTTTGGGACATGAGTGACTTTAGGTTTTACTGGAAGTCCATCTGGTGAGGCAAGGCGAGGCGGATTTGTTTATATAGCACACGCTGCGGTCTTTACAAAGGAGAAAAATGAAGAAAAGGAGGTATTTAAAAGGTAAACTATTGTGCAAAAGTCTTGAGCCCCTCATTTCTTCATATTCTGCTTCCAACAAGACGTTTTTGTATTTAGTATAGTTGAGGAACAGTTCTTTAGACTTCCTGAAAGACAAAGTCTTTTCTCTCATTTTCAGTCTAGTCCCTGTATCTGAGCAGTTTCAGAGACAGAAGCAGTGTGGGGTCATCTCCCCAGAGAACGCAGAACAAACGGCAGCTGACGTCCAAAGAAGAGCGTTGGAACTATTTTCAACGGGACATTCAACGGGAACCGGGAGAAATGTTCCTGAAGACAGAAGAAACGGCTGCCAAACTGTCTCCTCTTTGTCAGATTGAGGATTAAGTGAAAGAAACAACAACTGTTTTAGTGCTCCAGGCTGCAAAGTGTCTGAAGATACAAGGTTCTAGATAAAGTAGTTCCACCCACTCAGCAATAACTAATCAGCAGTAAATGAATCACCTGATCCTCTGGAATCATCTGCTCCTGGTTCCTCACTGCTTCATATCTTAAGTTAGACGCTTGTTCTGCTTGAAGGTTCAGACGTAGATCACTGTGTGGATTAACCAACACAGAACTATCAAACTGCTCAGGTACAGAGACTGGACTGAACATGAGAGACAACAACACTGTCCTTCAGGAAGATCTGGAGAACAGTTCCTCAATGATACATTAAAGATACAAAAAAGTCTGGAACCAATATATGAAGAAATGAGGGCTCAAGGTTTTGGACAGTATTAATCTGCACGTTCTCTCTCCCACTTGGAGAACACAGTGAAGGATCCATCCAATTGTACTGATGATCTGGACATAAAAGGTGTTGGTTTTTAAAGAGGAGTTTCCTATTTCCTTCCTTTTATTTATGTTTCGATCCTTTTTAGTTTTTACATTCCATCTCCTCCGTCCTTGAGACTGAACTTCCTTGCTTTCTAAATATGAACCTCTTTAAACCAAAGATGAAGGTCAGTCTTATTCTGCCACTGTAGGATGAAGAACTTCTCATTCATTCAGCCTTTTTTATCTCTTCCCGCTGCTGACGTCAAACGTTCGGGCATCATCCTGACAGTCCTGCCAACTGCCCCATATCTAGAAGAAAACAACCACGCTAACGGTTTTATGAGTCACCGTTAAAGGAAGCGCGTTCGGGTTATGAGCGGAATAAAAACATCTACACCACACCTGCACTTTGGGCCTTCAGCGGGCAGCTGTGGAAACGGACGGGTGAAAAAGTGACCACGTGCGTCTGATGTGCCGGGGTGGATGAACCGACCAGAGAGAAGCTCAGACTGAAACGAAGAAGCTGTATTCATCAGCGGGGACGGGCTGGTGGGCCGGCGCTGATACTAAGAGCTTTTATCAGCCGAAAGAAGGTTCTGAAGGTTCTGAAGGCAAAACAGTGCAAGAAGGTTTCAACTGAACTTTGACGTCGTGAGGTGAAGACTCTGAAAGATTCCTGGTCCTTAAAGACAGAAAATTATAAAGGAGTGGACTCTCAAGGACGACCGTGCCTCTGCTGAGAATCAAACTCGTTCATTTTCTGAGCCGCTTGTCCTGATTAGGGTGGTGGGCGGTGCTGGAGTCTTTCTAAAGGCGTTAATTTGTCTTTGTTCAGTTCGTCTGATCTGCTCGTTTATAATCCGAGGCTGCTCAGCGCAGACAGTCCGGAAACCACCTGATGAAAAGCGACTACTTTACTGAAAAGAAGACATTCACTAAAAAAAGAAAAGAATAAAAAATCTAAAGTATGAAAATGTAAAAATGATTACAGTTACATTGACAAAGCACAACATCTCTTCTTTCGGCTGCTCCCGTTTAGGGGTCGCCATAGGGGATCATTCAATTCCATTTCTTCCAGTCCGCTGCATCTTCCTCACTCAAACAACCTGACATAACCCTCGCCATTTATCCGGTACTGGGAACGGCACGAAGTAGTACACTGGTTTGTGCACCCCTAGTGGCCCTCTAAATAAATAAATAAATATATATATATATATATATATATATATACACACACATACACACACACACACACAGCACTGTGCTAAAGTTTTAGGCAGGTGTGAAATATGCTGTAAACAGAACGCTTTCAGAAATATCAATAACGATTGTTTATTTTGATCAATTTACAAAATGCAAAGTGAGCGAACAAAAGAAAAATCTAAATCAGATCAATATCTGGTGTTTCTACCTTTTACCTTCAGAGCAGCATCAGTTCTTCTAGGTACACTTGCACACAGTCAGGGATTCTGCAGGATTATAGTCGGTGTCTGATCAACCAGTTTTACCAAACGGGTACTGGTGATCATCAATGTCACACGGAGGTTGAAACACAGTCTGTTTGGAACGACCTACCGGCCGAGTTCCTTCAAAAACCGTGTGGAAGTGTACCTAGAAGAACTGATGCTGTTTTGAAGGCAAAGGGTGGTCACAGCAAATATTGATCTGATTTAGATTCTCTTTTGTTCCTTCACTGCATTTTGTTGATTGATGAGAATAAATGATCAACACTTCCATTTCTGAAAGCGTTCTGTTTACAGCGTTTTACACACCTGACTAAAACTTTTGCAGAGAACTGTGTGTGTATATAGAAATAAAAAACCTCGGCGTGCTGAATTCGCTCGGCTCGCTCGGCAGCAGCAGCGTGAGCGCTCGCTCTCAGTGAAGCCCTTTTTAAAGCCCAGCAGGCGCGGCGTGGACGGCTGGAGCCGAGAGAAGTGTGGAAGAGGTCAGCTTGTTCAGTCTGTCACTGGACTATGAGTCAGAGACCCGTGTGTCTGACCGGCTTTATTAAAGGGCCGTTTCAGCCCGGGCCCTATTCAAGCGGCCGGCAGGCACCTGGAGGCAGCGGAGTCGGTAATAAAAGAGGCTCAGCACTAATCTCAGCGGTGTTTTAACCTGCGCGGGCGGCCGGCTGACTCGCAGCGCCGCTTTAAATTCTCGCCGCGGCTCCTCCGTCTCGCTCGACCTGCCGATGACATCATGGACGGGCCGGGAAAGCTGACAAAACAAACCATACGTTACGTGCGAGCTGTGAAATGAATTAAGCCCCGGGAATCCGGTGTTGACATTTTCTTACACGTTTCGAACTTGTGATTCAGACTGAATTCATTTGCCGTGTTTTCTCGAACCTGAAGCGCCTCCGTTCGGTGTCAGTAAGCTTGGTATGGATGTGTTTACTGCTCTCAACAATCCGGTGACATGAAATCCATCACAGGAACGGGGTTACGTGAATGAATGTCACAGTGTGTATGATGCGTGGATACAGATCGCAGGGAGTGTTTGCAGGTCGGATACGCACAGTCTATCGTTATAACTCTGAACACATGATTAAAGATCACAGGGTGGAATATGACAAACAGTCTGTGAAGTGAAAGTGAAGTGAAAGTGACAACCCTTGTCATTGCGAGGTCACAGCACAGCAAGCGTGAACCACAACGAAATTGGACCTCTGCTTTTAACCCATGCACACAAACACCGTGCAGCAGCCCGGGGAGCAGTGACGGGGACGGTACCTTGCTCAGGGGTACCTCAGGGCAACCTACTTGTGAGGGAATCGAACCCACAATCTTCTGATGAGGGGCAACTCCCTCACCACTAGGCCACCGCTGCCCCTGAATGCAGATAATTAGGAACTTGCCCTCATGATCAAGGTCGTGGGTTCGAGTCCCAGACCAGTTATTTACCCTGTGGAACCCTTGAGAAAGGTACGGTCCCCAACACTGCTCCCTGGGTGCAGTGCTCCTGGTGTGTTTGTTCACTACCGGTGTGTATGCATGGATTAAATGCATGTATTTGCAGACAGATGGATGGATAGATCGATAGAGCGATGGATTAAATGCATATATTTGGAGACAGACAGACAGACAGACAGAGCGAGCTATGGATTAAATGTATATATCTGAAGATATATAGATAGATAGACTGATAGACAGATTATATGCACGTACATACACACGCAAGTCCAGTTTGCTTTTGTTAGTCAGCTGCTCATTGATATTTTTGTGCCGAACTTCTGGCTGAAAGAAACTGAACGTGTCACCCGTTTAAAATCCGAATCTGATCTCTCGGTGGAATATAAACACACCGGGGCAAAAGGATCACACTGGGGCAATTTTTCTTCATCAACGTGAACTTTCTGGCAACCCTTCCCATTGTTTCATTCCATATTTACTAACGAGTAACATTTACATCCAACGTACTTTATTACAGTTTATTTGTATCGAAAAAGTAAATAAATGTTGCTAAAAAGGTGAAGCGGGGCTGTTTGCTTGGTCCACTGAGCAACGGAGGAGAAACGCAACACTGTGGTCTGGAACGACAGGATCGCAGGGAGAAAGGTTCAGCGTTTCTGGGATGTTCTTGATGTCACTGCACAAAGCTCATCAGTGGTGGGGGAAAGGAAGCCGTTCGCAGGAGCATCGGAGATGAGCTCCGTTCCAAAAACGATCATGAAGGAGGCTGTTTGGTATCTGACGCATCGGAGGGGTAAACAAAGTGACACGGTGTTTGATGCGCTGCTGTTTCGTCCACTTTTCACAGTCGCTTTTCTTAATCCGAACACAGAACACCGTCATTACGCCCCATCAGCAGAAAACAATAAAGCATTCACAACACGGCAAACACACCCGAACCGCAGACGCGTTCAGGCACGGCCGGCAGGCAGAGCAGGACAAAGACGAACATCGCTCTGCTGCTGTCCAATTTTACAACTGTTGCTCAAAAAGCAGCTCGACAGGATCCGGGTTCGAGCCCCAAGTGAGTGAACCGAGGCCGACGGGGGCAGAACTCCCGGAGAAACCTTTGGAGGAACCAAGACTCAAAAAGTGAACCCGTCCTCCTCCGGCCGACACCCGGTAATAAAGAAGGATGTGAAAGACTCGGCTGAGGGCGTTTAATCTGAAAGGGCCGATATCGTGAAAAGCGAAAGCGAAAGTGACTATTCTTGGCATTGCGAGGTCACAGCACTCAACGAAACTGGACCTCTGCATTTAACCCATGCACCCAAATACCATGCAGCAGGGCGCAGCTATGAAAGCGCCCGGGGAGCAGTGATGGGGACGGTACCATGCTCAAGGGTACCTCAGGGCAACCTACTGGCGAGGGGTTTAAACAATCTTCCGATCCTGTGGCCGACTCCCTAACCACCAGGACACATTGGACGACAGGATCCACAAAACATTGGGCGAAAGGGTCCGAGGCACACTGGGTCTCCTGGGCAAGCAGGAGGATAAGGTCATGGGCACACTGGAAGACAGGGTTCTGGGCACACACTGTTGAGGAACCCAGGATTCAAGGTGCCTCCAAATTCTCCAGATGTGGACCTGTGAGACATGCTGGACCAGTCCGAACCACAGAAGTCTCACAAGACCTCGAGATACTCACAGTATCTGCTGATCTGGGGTCAGTGTTCTGTCCTCCTCCATAAGCTCCACCCGTGTCACCCCGGGCTGGAGATCATCAGCTATGGACAATTTCGCTCCCTAAAAATAATAAGCCCTTCTGCTCAGATGGCCTTCTAACGGTTCCTACATAAATCCACCCTTCCCTCCACTCACACATGCTTCTGATTTCCACACCGCGGAGAAAAGGGGAAAAATAACGAGTGCAAAGGGGAGGGGAGGTGGTAGGGCTGGTGCGCCTGGCAGCAGAGTCCCTTGATGGGAAAAACACCATGTTTGGACCCGGGTTCCGAACAGAACATGCCTTAAACGGTCCCGTCCAAAAATATTAGAACAGAATGGTTAGTTCAAAAATGGCCCACCAATCCACACCCCTGAAAAACATGGCCTTATCCAGAGAGACGTCCAAAATTACTGGGACAGTCGCCATGGAGCACCTTAGGGCCCTTGCTCAGGAACCCGACGGTGGTGCTGGAGGTGGGATTCCAACCTGCGACCTCTCGGCCCGTAGACGAGCGTCCTACAACAACCAGCACCCACAGAAACTCATGCAGGTCATAGAACAAAGCGAATCCCGTGACTGGTCCTCCTGCGACTGGTCGCCATGGCGATAAAGAAATACAACAATGCGTTGTGAAAATCTGCAGCCGAAGCGAGAATCGCTGCAGCAGAAAGTAAAACAGAGGCTCTTTCAGTCGCCGGGCCGAAACATGAGAAGGTAATTACTGAAAGGTGACTGCGTCTCCCAGGCATTCCTCAACAAAGACTTTAACGGGCCTGACGGGGGAGGGGGAGCACCGGGCCCGACGCTGAAAAAATATCCCGAGGACAAGGAACATTCTGCTTACGTACAGTAGAACCACACCGGGGCCTTTGAGAACCGATCCCTTTCCCGAATGTGGGCCACACATGGGAGGAAAAAGAGCCAGGAGGGAAAAGAAAAAAAAGAAAAAAAAAGAAAAGCAGCTGATTGGATTCAATTTGCATTCTTTTACTTCCTTGCTTGTTTAATGTTTTTATTTTTTCATGGTTTCTTTTTGAGTGAGGGGCACTTCAGCGGATTTCTGCTATGACTGTTCTTATCAATATTCCTATGAAGAGTTTTGTTTTTACAGCTGCTATTATTACAATTATTATTTCTTATAACTATAATAATCTTATTTTATACCATTAATAGCATCCTTATAATTATCATAACTATCATTTACATTATTATTATAATTAATGCAATTACAGATACTGTTCATTACCACGATAATTAATACCCTTCTTGTTATTATTATTATTAGTGTTATCATTAATAATACCACTATTATTATAGTTTTCTTTATTAAGTGAAAGATTGACCTTCTAGATCAAACACCGAGCGCATTAATGTACAGCATTCCCTCGTATCAGAGCACAGCAATTATAATAATGATAATATATGTATATATATATATTTTTTTTAACATTAGTGTTTGTCTGAGCAGCACTTCCTCTCCCAAATCTTTTGTAATTTATCTGGTGCCTAAACTTTTGCACAGAAGCGTATATTCCCTCCCTTATTGATTCATTTTATTTTCACTTCATTTTATTCATTTCATTTATCGCTTCATTTTATTCTGTACACGCGCTTCCTCTTGAGCACTGAGCTGCATTACGCTGCGTGAACGGTGTCTATAAATAAAGTTTTAATATCATTCCCACATGTTCTACCTGGACCACAACCCCGAGTTCTAAAGAATCCACAACCGTCCGAACTGTGGAAGTCACTTTTTCCAAGAGAGGGATAAAATAAACGACCTGTTAAAATTAATTTCCCCCGAAAGAGAAGCAGTCGTTTTGGATTTGCCGCTGCTTCCGGACGGTCCGCGTCCAGGACGTCCCGCGGACGAATGCGGAGGACCAGCTCGAGTCCGAGAGCCCAGATTTCTCCTCTGTAAACAGACCCGTTTCCTTCCCCTCTGTGTGGTCTTTTTTTGGCGAAACAGTTTTCGACAGGACAGCCAGGGGTCAAAGGTCAAGGGTTATCGCCTGGAGGTGGCTATTTCCTTTACATTACGCAGCGCTGGAGCTCAGCCAGGAGGCCTGTTTAGGCTTTTTTCCCCAAATTGCAGCTCCCAGGAGGGACGAGACGGAGGCCTGGACATATCGTCACGGGTGTCAAACAGCAATATTCGATGCTGAACATTTAAATTCTAAATGGACACGACGGGACGTTTCAACCCTCCGTTACGGATCTGTGTCACAACGCGACGCGTTAATCTCCGCGGTATTAAAAAACATTGCCTTATAAGGAAGTTCCTGCAGCCCCTCGCGCACGTTTCCACCTACTAGTGTAAAATTAACTTAAATATTCTGTTAAGAATAACTTTCGTGGGGGTTTATGAAATCGTTTTACATAAAACTAGCATCTAAAAACATTTCTAAAGCCGTCCGCAGCGTAAAACGTGCACCACGGATCAAATTTTAAAAATCAAAAGGATTTTACAAATTTTTTGTGCATTTTCATCAGAAAAAACTATCGTAACGTGTCCTAAACTGAACTTTGGAACTCTATACTGCAAATCCGGCAGAAAAACAGTCGCCAGGACTTTTAATGAAATAAACTACGTTCCTGATATTATTATTATTACTGTATATTCATGTATGTCACCTGACCTTCTATCCGGAAAACATTCGGGAGAAATAAAAAAAAAAAAATTATATATATATATATAAATAAATAAAATCACACTGATCCTGACACCAGAGACGGGGACGGGACGAAAAGGGTGGACAGAAGAGTGACGAGTGGAAAGATGACAGCGCTAGAAGGAGAAAGCAGATGAAAGAGTACCCGGGGCGAGCAACCCCAGAGCGAGAGGAAGAATCTCGATGACTCAAGGCCGGAGAAATCTCCCCCGACCGCAAGTCGAGTCGGCCGAGGCAGGACTTATATAAAGAGCATTTTTCCCTCGTCGCCTCTGGCAGCTGCCGCCGCTCTCAGCTGTGGTTCTTCTGCACTTTCTTCAAAGCTGGCGCCGCCTCAACCCGGCGAAGAAGAGGAGAAAACCAGGAATAATCATCATGCCGGGCTAAGCGTTCGCTCTCTGCTTGTTCCATCATGTACAGTAGACCGCTTTTCCCGTCCCTGCTCGTTCCAGAGCCGAGTGAAATTAACTCCATGACACTTTAATAAGCGCGAGATGAAGCGGCGAAGCTGAGGATCTCTTGTCGGACAAATTAAGGTATTACCCTCCGTGACGGGTAAAGGTTGTCGGAGCGCCGCTTAAATACCTCTAAAGCGATTAAGAGCGTGAGCGTGATGACGGACGAGAAGCTTATCGTGAAATCTGAACCATCCTTTCTTCATAGTTTACCTTCCTTTCCAGATTTCTCCAGAACAATGTGCTACGGATGAAAAACGGCTTCAAGGCCAGAACTGGCCCCAGAGTTTGTGAGCGGAAGCTGACGGTGCTTCATGCACGAGACGTTCTACCAGTTTGGACGACATTTTGGAACCCATTGGTGGTGGAGGGATAGACACGGCGTTATGAGGTGAAGTAGTTCCCACAGTTGTTCAATTCCGAAGGTTTTATCTTCAGCAGAGCTTCACTGGTGGGGTTGAGGAGGAATCACATGGCTCGGTTTGAGACTCCTGGTTCTAGTCACCAAAAAAAACCCAACGGCGTTGATCAGCGTGGAGACGTCGGCATGCTGGACCCGTCAACTGGAACAAAACCATCATGTTCACGAAAGGCTACCAGCGTCCCGGGAGAATTGATGAAAAACGTACACATTCGACTTTTGTCGGTGTCTCAACTGCGGGTCATTCGTCCGCATGTCTTCCTGTCCTCTGCAGGTCCTCTCTCACCACATCCATCAACCTCCTCTTTGTCCTTCCTCTTCTCCTCTTTCCTGGCAGCTCCATCTTCAACATCGTCCTCCTGATATGCTCCTCGTCTCTGCTCTGGACACGTCCAAACCAACACAGTCTCACTTCTCTCACTTTGTCTCCAAACTGTCCAAACCCGAGTCGTCCCTCTAATAAACCCTAATGCTAGACCCTCATCCCTCCCGATGCAAAGCTCACAGACGAGTGTTTTTACGGAACATCGATGATAAAGCGAAGTTTTCAGCCTCACTGTGTCCCGCCACCATGAAGAGAGTCCAAAAACTATGTCTCAGGCAGAGACAGAGTCTTCCCAACTATTCCACATCTGTGAGGGAGCTGTTCACAAAACAAAACTGCAAAAAAAAAAAAAAAAAAAAAAAAAAAGTTGAAGAAATGCCCAAACACCAACGTGCCGACCCTCCTTCCCCAGACTAGAAAAAGAAAAAAAAAAACTAATACCATCAAATATACGGTGAACTGTCAGGAAGGTATGAAGGGAGGAAAAAAAGCAGATGCTGGTAAGAATTTTAACCACCCGCTTCCAAAAAAACAAGAAGAAAAAGAGAAGAGAATAAAATAATAACGGCTTGTCTTCTGCTTCAAGGAACTCGGTCTTTGTTTTCCACACCGAGGGCTCGTCCCGGAAAAACAGCGCCTTGAGCGGCGGTTAAAACGACCCAGCTGGAGTAAACAACACGAGGCGAATCATTAAGTGCATACTTATGCTGATGAAATCGGCCGGATCACGGCTTTGAAAGGTAGCCGTTCTGCGAGCGAGCTGAAACAAAAGAGAGGAAACAAAAGAAAGTTTGGAGAGAGGAAGACCCCTCGCTCCGAAACAGCTGTCGGAGTCAAGCGCTAATAAGAACCACTCGAGAGGAAAAACGGAAAGGAGGCGATTATTTCGAGGTCAAAGCGGGACGGTCGTGTTTAAACTGGACTGTGAGGCGGAACAGCTGCCGCAATACACGCTGGGTCCACCGGGGGTCTCCACAAACACTCCCTGCTTTACACAGCGATGAACCGTATCGTCTGCAGCTTTAATTTAGGCACATTGAAGGCTTTTTAACATCAGAATAAGATTTAAGAGTCTTGAGCATCATGTCTGTCTGTCTGTATGAAGGTGAGACAGTAGGTCAGTGATTTGTGCACAAACACATGTAACTCCAGTCTGAACACCAAGAGAGTTTCATTCTAACCAGCTTTGAAGTCAATATTCACCACCACCACCGTTATTCTTCAGCACAGCTTCAGCTCTCTTAGACCAGCTCCTTTCTTTAAGTTCAGGAAGACTTCTCCAGGCTTCTTGAAGGACGTCCCAAAGCTCTTTGCTGTCTTGTGTTTTCTCTGTGGAGATGATCCCACACAGTCTCTGAAACTGCTCAGGTACAGAGACTGGACTGAACATGAGAGACAACAACACTGTCCTTCTGGAAGATCAACACTGAACATTCCTTCAGGAAGATCTGGAGAACTGTTCCTCAATAAGACATTAAAGATACAAGGAGGTCTGACTTGAAAAGCCTATTTCTGAACTTTGGAAATTGAATTTGAAAACCAAAATACAAAATAAAAGTTTCCATCCAGTGAAAGCTTTTAAACGGAGTTCAAATGAAGTTTCAGAAATAAATGATTCAGGATTATCTGGATGTCTCTGGACTGATTTCAGACACTCGTCCAACCAAATAAGGCTGTTTTTCTAATAACAATGAACGGCGCGCAGACCTTTCAAGCATGCGTGGGAACCCCGTACACGAAACAGAACCTTCTCAGAAACCAGTTCTGCTTCTGAATGGAAGTAATGTAAGGTCTGGACCCACTGATGGGTCCTGAGAGTCTAAAGGGGTTAAGAAAATAGGGTAATGCTGAGAAAGGGAAAGATCTATCGCTCTAATAACGTCTGCCGCTTAAGGAAAGCAGAACGTATGAATGGTGTTTCCCTGTGGACCTAATGGAGCCACGGAAAAGCGACCGGGTTCGACTATGACCTGCATGGAAAGTCCCTGCAGTGGAAAATCCCAGAGCTGAAGCTGAAGCTGACAGACTGTAGTGGCAGAAGATCAGAGGGGGGGTTAGACTTGAGCCTTTCGGCCAAGAAACACACCAAATATAATGTTACATTAGCCTCACACTCACACACGCGCACACACACACACACACACACACACATTATTCACTCTCTGTTCAACACCACACCTTGGACGTTGGAGAAACTGGGCAGTAACCCTGGCTGTAAGGGGTTATTTACTCTAAAAAGGCACAAATAAACAATATTTTGTCTCGTGACCCTGGAGGACGTCTTGGTCACCATCCAGCACCTGCTGTATGAAGCTTCCATTCAAGAAAACCAGTTTGCTCCAACATCTTATGGGGTGTCATGCCCATATAAGGAGCTCGTGAAAAAATTGCAGCCATGGGCGAAAAAATAATTAATTAATTAATTAATAAACGTCCCAGAGCGGAGACATTTTGCCGAGCCTAACGGGAGGCACCTGTACGGGACGTTAACTCTTACTACTTCCTGTTCTACTTCCTATGTCCAAGGTTTGAGAGGAACAGAGAGAGAGAGAGAGAGAGAGAGAGAGAGAGAGAGAGGGAGAGGGAGAGAGAGAGAGAGAGCGCAGCCACAACTTAGCAGGGTTCCATTTAAGGTGGAACAGCAGCCACAAATTAATGAGGTTCCATTTCAGGTGGAACAGCAGCCACAAATTAATGAGGTTCCATTTAAGGTGGAACAGCAATCATAATGGGGTTAAATTTAAGGTGGAACAGCAGCCACAAATTAATGAGGTTCTGTTGAATTCAAACATCAGGAAGAGTGAAACAGAATATAGTTGGAGTCCCTGGTAATACACTAACGGACCAACACAGAAAAAAACAATAAATAATATAATAATAATAATAAAAATTTTTTTTTAAAGAATTTCTAGATGGTAAAACTGATTTTTATGGAAACAGGCATGTGATCGGGATCAGTACTGATTCCTCTGATCTGTAAACTGAATCATGAATCTGAAGATCATCCACACGATCCAGTCATTCAATTCACACGTTTTCGTCCCAAAACCTCCTTCGATTGTGATTCTGTTGAAAGGTGCGCTGCCCTTCACGCCGGGAGACGGTTATTAGATCAGGACGGAGTTTATAATGAGCAGAAACGCTTTACGGCGCTTCACGTAGTGACTGTTCTCAGCGCGAGGAGAAAAGATCAGGCATCAGTGATCCATCCAGAACACGAAGAGCAGGAGAAACGTCACTCGGAGAGCGGCTTCTAAAAGCACCCAAAAGCAATTATCAGAACCATCAATCCATCAAGTATTGATCCGGCATCAGGTTAAAGTTACACACCAGTCAGCCAATCAGGAGAACGGGGGGGGGGGGGCGGCAATATAAGAGACAAAAGGAGCAAAAGAGAAAAGCGAAGGGGGTTGGAATAAAAGAGAGAAGGAGAAAATGCAGGAGGAGAAGAGTGAAGGGAGAGAGAAACTGATGCAGACAAAGAGAAAAATGAAAGAATGCTACAGAAGCGTTAAAGAATGAATGAAACAAATTAAAAGAGAAAGAAAGAGTAAAGGAGGAGAGAAAGGGAAAGACTGCCTGGAGGTCACTTAGGTCATAGTGCTGAGTGAGCAACACACACACACACACACACACACACACACACACACACACACACACACACACACACACACACACAGTCGTGTAAGTCCAGGTGGTGGCTGTGATGGACAGAGTGATGAAGGATGTGTCCAGAAGAACGGAGAACTCGCAACATTTATAACATCATGAACATGAAAGTTGGACAAACTTCCTACACTTTCCTGTTTTTCGCACGAAACAGAAAGTGTCCATCGGCGACTTTTCCAGCTCAGCCGAGCTGCCGTCCCGTCCGGGGCGACCCGCGGACTCTAAACCGGGAGCACGCTTTTCGTTTTGCCTCTTTTTGAAAGTGTCGTTTTCCTCCGTGGCCTCGAAGTATCTGAGGTGGAACGGTAGCGCCAGAAATGCCAAAGTTGCAAAAGGAAAAATGCGAATAATGAGATTTATGCAAATGAAGTCCATTCTAATTGCTTCCGTTTGTTATGAGCAATTGTTTTCCTTTCTCTGTGCCGAAGTAACTCCTTTAGTATTTTCAGATTTCACACACATTTCATCGATATGTTTATCTGGAAAATGAAAAAGCTGACAAAGCTGACTCGCTCTTTGAAACTGGAGAGGACTGTTGTCTTGGCTTTACTCAGCTGTGCATGTGTGTGCGAGTGTGTGTGTGTGAGTGTGTGTGAGTGTGTGTGTGTGAGTGTGTGTGAGTGTGTGTGTGCATGTGTGTGAGAGAGAGATGAATAGCTTAGGACATATGGACATGGCTGGAGGCAAATTGTAGGTTGGTGTGTTTAAATATAAACACACGTAACTCCAGTCTGAACACAAAGAGTTTCATTCTAACCAGCTTTGAAGATATATTCACCACCACCACCGTTATTCTTCAGCACAGCCTCAACTCTCTTAGACCTGCTCCTTTCTTTAAGCCGTATCAGGAACACTTCTCCAGGCTTCTTGAAGGACGTCCCATAGCTCTTCTTTGCTGTCTTGTGTTTTCTCTGTGGAGATGATCCCACACAGTCTCTGAAACTGCTCAGGAACAGAGACTGGACTGAACATGAGAGACAACAACACTGTCCTTCAGGAAGATCTGGAGAACCTCAAAATTAAATATACAAGAAAGTTTCTCTTTGGGAGGAAAATATGAAGAAACGTGTCTCGGTTCTGTCAGTTGGTGACCGACCTCTTTCCTGTTGGAAATGATCTGCACATGTGCACCAACCCACGCGTTCGGAGAACCCAAACGCCTCCACCGGGGTCTTACAGCCGGAGCTCAGACTACATACAGCTAATAAAATCGTATGTCAGAGCTTAATCCCGCACCGGATCGCTTTACATACACAACACACGTCCCCCTGAAACCCCCCCGCTGATACCCGAGCCCGAGGAACAGCCGGAGCGTTTCTGAAACCGCAGCCAGCCACGGAGGGGGAAGAGATTTGTGGACAGCGGTTGAGGGAGAGGTTAATCCAGGATACAGTGGGGAACAGGCGGAACGGAGGGGACCACGACTTCCTACAGACGTCCAGGAGGGTCAGAATGAGACGGGGGGTGGGGGGGGGGGGGTGTATGAGTTAAAGTGGCTCCCGTTACAGGGAGCCGTAAATCCCACGGATGTTTTGGAGAAACTCCCAGGCAAGAGTTTCATGTAAAAAATTCTTTAATGGGGATAAAGTTGGTTAAACATCCAGCAAAGTGAAAGTGAAAGTGACAGTCCGCACACAGTGAAACGCAAAGAAATACTTCCTCTCTATTTAACCCACACACGCTGTGCAGCTGCTATATCCTGCACCAGGGGAGCAGTGACGGGGACGGTACCTTGGTCAAGTAAACCTACTGGATAGAGCGTGTGACAATCAATGTAATTAAACAAAGCAGAAAAACCATTTGATCACTTTAACTAAACGAGACTCTTCTATCAGTTAAACGAAACCAGTCTCGCCCCCTACAGTTCCTGTGGTGCATTACAGTCTGTCAGAAGGGCCGTGTGGATGATGTGTGCTTCGATTTTTTTTTTTTTTTTTTAACCAAGAAGTCTCATCGCTATGTCCAGACATTATCGTGTCGGGAGAGACAGAGAGGGACGCATCCCCGGTCGCGAGGGTCACTCTGTTTGGCTCATCTCCCAGAATGCTTTTCTGCCTGAGTTGAACCTCACGCCTGCAGCCGCCCTCCTGCCTATTAAACCCAGAGTTATTAGAGGAAACCCAGAGGGACAGCGCTGCTTATTAGCCACCCCGCCAGGCCCATGGGCCGATTTGGAGGCAAAACACTCAGCCTGGGAACAAAGGGGCTAAATTTAGCTTCAAGATGAGGAGAGGATGGAAGAAAAGGGGGGGAAAAAACAAGACGTCGTAGACAGAAACGAGAAAATGGACTGTAAAAACTCATTACAGCAGGGAAACCTTTAATATCAGTTTGGGAAAGCAATTAAAAAGTTGAGGACGTTTTACTTCGTTTACACTTTACCAGATCTAAAAACAAGGGAGGCGAAGGGTCTCCGAAGGCTTAAACTCAGGCTCAGGGACAAACACGAATGAGCGACAATGCGGCACATTAACGAGTTGCTAACGAGCCAATTAAGTGCCATCAAAGAGTCTAATAATGGCCTCCATGCAGACAGAGATCAGGAGAAAACCCACAATCAGCTGGACAGCGGGCAGACAGAAGAGACAGCGGGGTTCATGGACGTAGATGTTCGTTTTAGTGATGGAGGGTGAAGAACACCTGTCCCGCGTTGGAGGGTGAAGAACACCTGTCCCGCGTTGGAGGGTGAAGGTGAAGAGCACCTGTCTTGTGCTGGAGGGTGAAGGTGAAGAACACCTGTCCTGTGCTGGATTATAATCAAATGTATTCATTTATAAAGGAAAGTAAAACAAGCTGGGCTTGTCTGGAGACACAGGCAGGAGGACATCTTTCCAGGCCATGTGGAAAAGTGTCCTCCGTGTCCTTTATTAAGTGACACAAAGCTTCAGGCTGGAGCTGGAGCTAATATAGCAGCAGCCACTAAAGTGAAAGTCTGATCGTAAACACAGCACACACGACTAAATACCTCCTTAGTATTTAACCCTGCGCACCGTCCAGCAGGGGACGCCCATATCCAGCCCCCGTTCGGACAGGATTCAACTCCTCAGGGAAGACAAACACTCTTAACGCTGTGTAAAACTGTTGACGGGACTAAACATCTGGAATAAACATCTGTCTCATTGTAGCCAGCAATCATACACACTCAAAACACACACACACTCACACACTCTTTCATCGCCTCTCTGAAAGCACGACATATAGAAATATTATAAACACACACTGGAAACACCCAAACAAGCCAAAACTGCCCCGAAAGGTCCTGAAACATCTGCAAGGGTGTGTCTGCTGCACTTCCTGAGTGATGCAGAACATACAGTGTCTCCTCACCGGGACAAAGTATAGCTGCAACTGTGCGTCGTGGGTGAAATAATAATGGAAAGCATCATCTTCTGTCCCGTTAACCTTTCTGAGTCATAAGACAAACTAAATATCTTGGGAACGCTGGTTGAGGACACCCGAGACAGGTCACCAGTCCATCGCAGAGCAGACACGCACACCTAGGAGGGCATCTCCAGTCCACCTGATGTCTTTGGATGGTGGGAGCTCCTTGAGGGAACCCACACAGACATGGGGAGAACTTGTCCACTCTACACAGAAAGCACCCGGACCGTCCCGGCTGGGAATCACACCCAGGATCTTCTCGCTGTGAGGCAACAGCACCACCCATTGCACCACCGTGTTATAATTTGTAGCGAAGAATCCCGTCCAAGCTATGAAGGACACACCCGTTGGGGTGACCTAAGACGAGGAGACTGGAAAACTTAAAGGAACCTGTGAAAAGGGGGGGATGGTGCGGAGATGCAGCCTTAGAAGCAGGATTACCTCCTTGCTATAAACATCTCTATCAAGATCACTGCAGCACTTCTTGTGATGTGATTGGCTCAATATGTCAGTAAAAGTAATCCTGCAGCTTATTGACCACTTTTATGCACAGCAGGGTAGATTTACTTGATCTGGCAACCAAAGGCCAAAAAAGCAGTCTTGAAATCTGACTGAAAGCCAGAAGGAAAGAAGGGGAATAAAGTGTACAGGCTCGCATGTGTGTGTGTGTGTGTGTGTGTGTGTGTGTGTGTGTGTGAGAGAGAGAGTGAGGGGAGGGGACGGAGACTGGAATCACTGAACTCAGCACTCCGTCCTGCTTTAATAGCATTAGCATCTGTGCTCCACGCTCGGCGTCCAAAACCTCTCTCTCTCTCTCTCTCCTTCTCTCTCTCTCTCTCTCGTTCCCACAAATCCCTTCCTTGTAAAACACACTTTCAGCGTTGGGGACGTGGGGGCCTAGTGGTTCAGCTCCACAATCGGAGGGCCGTGGGTGCAAGTCCCGGACCAGTAGGCTACCCTGAAGAAACCCTAGAAGATGGTACCGTCCCCATCACTGCTCCCTGGTCAATGGGTATTCAGATGCCCATTAAGGTGTGATGGGTTAAATGCGGAGAAAGGATTTCATTGCGGTTCATTGCATGCTGTGGGTTGACCGAGCAAAGCCTCTATGGCTCCACTTAGGTCCTGTAGGCCAAGCTTAGGTATTAACAGTGAAACGAAACAATGTCTTTTAGTCTGATTGGTTAGAGTCTGCAGTATTGCAGAGAAAATACCGTGATATTGATTTACAAGCGATATATTGTGCAGCCTTAATTATAGAGAACTCTTCTTTCACCTCCATCAAGTAGCTGATCACCAGCAGGGGGCGCCATCACGGAGCCTGGAGGGGTGTTGAATGTTTCTCCAAAAGACGGATTTGTCCACACTGCTAAAACGTGTGTCTTCCAAAGAGAAGGTCCCTGTAGGAACTGTACTAGTGTGTGTGTGTGTGTGTGTGTGTGTGTGTGTGTGTGTATAATTAAACAATTTAATTCGAGGACAGGGTTATTGTCAGATTAATTTTTAGTTTAAGTTTCTCGATTCGGTTTTGTAATCTCTAAAATTAGTTCAACATTTTTCCGGAGTACATTTCACTGCACATTCAACTGTGCCTCACAAAGATCTCTTGATCTAATCCTGATTTGAAGATGTCTGGAAGTCTGGCCAACCTCCCAACCCCACCGACTTACACATTTGAGCTTGAAGAGGTCTACTGGAAACTGATCTGAGATCAGTAGGCCCATGGACTCTCCAAACCGGAGGAGGGAAATGGGAGCTCTATTTCTTCAAAAAAAAAAAAAAAAAAAAAAAGATGAAGGAGCCAAACTAAGGGAGAATTTGGGGAAAAATCCACCTCTCCGAGGCCCTCTATTGGAGTAGGGGGGGATGGCAGGGTGTAGGTGGGAGAAAAGAAACAAAGAAAAGCCTCTGAACATCTGGTGTGAACCCAGCCAATCTGGCAACACGTGCTGCAGTGTAGGTTTTTACTGCTACCTCGAGGACAGTGTTCACCTGGTGATCCAAAGCTATGGGCAAAGGTTGCCAGATTGGAGATGTTTCACTCTTGGATACGAGAATGAAGCCTGCGATGCCAAAAAAATGAAGGCCTTGAACAGAGCCCCAGGTGAAGGTTGCCAGAGTGAGGACATCTAATCCTTCAGATAAGGGCTACTTGCCAGAGTTAAAAAGGGAAAAAAAAAATCTAAATTTTTTCTCCTCCTAAAAAACTCCCAGGTTTCCAAAACAGGGCTGTTGATGCGAACAACACAACCTGGAACGATCCTCAAGAAGACATAAATGTAGGTCACGGAGGATAGAAAGATAAAGTGTG
This sequence comes from Hepsetus odoe, assembly GCA_017165825.1. NCBI lineage: Eukaryota > Metazoa > Chordata > Actinopteri > Characiformes > Hepsetidae > Hepsetus > Hepsetus odoe. The sequence goes on along the minus strand of CM029380.1, from coordinate 1,514,215 downwards.
AAGGAAAAGGAAAGGAAAAAAAGACAGAATGGAAGGAGAAAAGAGAGAGGCAGTCAATGAAAAGTGCAAGCAGGCAGGAGGGGTTCAGGAGTGTTTGATTCCTCGCACCTCAAGAAGGACAAGAAGGAAAGATGTCTTAAGGTTGGTTTAGAAAAACAAAGACAAGTTTGTCCAGATGGGACTGAGATGTGGGGAATTTGGAGGAACACCTTGAACTCTTTGTTCCTCAGTCAGTTCCTGGGCAGAGTTTACATTGGCAGGACATCATCATAAAGAAGACACCAGGAGAACCTGGTCTGCAGTGAGGTTTAGGTGTCAAAATAACATCCTCATGAATGAAGGACCTGAGGTTTCCCAGCAGATCACTGTCCAGAGCGTCACTGCCCACGACAGCTTCTCATAAAGCATCCTAGTGTCATCTTTTCCGCAGGTAAGGACACACACTCAGAGGTGTCCAAAAAAATTGAGATTCATAAGACCAGACCTCCTTCCACTGTTCCTGGACATCTGAGTAAAGGCACTGGTGGATCTGCTTCTGCTTCTGTTAGAGGTCAGAAATGATTCAGTGATGGTGGACAACAGAGGTTATTTAAATTTTAAGAAGTGTTTTATTTTTAGGGAATCTCCTTGTTGGTGCATAAACTTTTTCCTGTTTCTCAAACTGTCTCCTCTTTGTCATTTTGAGGATTAAATGAAAGAAATGGGAACAAATGTTTTAGAGGTCCAGGCTGCAGTGCCTAAAAATACAAGGTTCTCGATAGAGGGGTTCCAACTAGTCAGCGTTCAGAATCAGCAATAAAGGAATCACCTGATCATCTGGAATCATCTGCACCTGTATCTTCTCTGCTTCATGTCTTAAGTTTCTTTCATGTCTTAAGAACGCTTTGTTCTGCTTGAAGGTTCAGACGTAGATCACTGTGTGGATTAACCAACACAGAACTATCAAACTGCTCAGGTACAGAGACTGGACTGAACATGAGAGACAACAACACTGTCCTTCAGGAAGATCTGGAGAACTGCTCAGGTACAGAGACTGGACTGAACATGAGAGACAACAACACTGTCCTTCAGGAAGATCTGGGGAACTGCTCCTCAACAAGAACATTTAAAATACAAGGAAGTCTGGCTCTTTGGAAGGGAAAAAAACATGAGAAGAAACGAAGGGATCAAGCACAGGACTGTATGTGTGTTGTGGGTTTGCTGAGGGGAAAGCAGGCCACTCTTCCCAAGAACCTCTGGTCTCCACACACACACACACACACACACACACACGGTAATTCAAAACAAATGTTTTCATAAAACCCGCCGCCTTGAATCAGCATTATTCATCTTCGCTCGTTCTCTTTCGCCCACCCGGCCGAGTCCAAAGTGAGTGTGCAGCTGGTTCGCATTGTGGTCGAGAGCGAGCGCCACATACACACATACACAATGCCGGCTGAACTCCACACACACACACACACACACACACACACACACACACACTCCGGTCACCGAGGACCCACGACATCAATCGACCAATACGCTCGCTCGCTGCAGGACTATAATCGGCTTCTGTTTGTTCTTCTGCCGTTGGTGAACGTGTCGTCGCTCCGGGTCGGGAAGTCTTTTTCTGCAGTATTTTCTGAGCGAGCAGCTTCGGGTCATCGTCCCGTCTTCTGATCTGTCCATCAAAGAGTATCAGCTGGGACGCACTGATCCCCCTTTTCCCAGAAGTTGGAATTTGGCAAAAAAAAAAAAAAAGTCTTAAAATTAGAGGTCGATCTGCCAGACAGGACGGTCCGGGAATGGACATGGAGTGTCCCCATGTCTGTTTTCTCCAGAAGCTCCAAAGACCTGCACGTGAGGTGGACTGGTGATGCTTGCGAGTGTGTTTGTGTGTCTTCCCTGAATGACCTGTCCAGGGTGTGTCCCCGCCTTTCACCCTGTGAGAGCTGGGACGGACTCCAGCATCGCCCTAATCAGGACAAGTGGCTCAGAAAATGAGCGAGTGATTCAGAACAGGATCCGGGGAGAAGAGTCCCCCAAACACTTTCTGTGAAAACGTCCCTTCACCTCAAAAAATAAGAAAGAAAATTGAAAAAAAGTGGCAGAGAAAAAGAGAGAGTGAGGAGAAAGACAGTGTGAATGATGAGATACAAGAAAGTAAGAGAAGAAAGAGAGTAAAGAAAGGAAAAGAAAATGAGGGATTAAAATAACACACACACAATATTCAGAAATGACAGCAGATTTTTGAGAAGGTTTTCCTTCTCTGTCGTTCAGTAACATGAGCGGCGTGTCCACAGTACAGAACCACAGAACGTCCTCGAGAGACAAAGTGTCCAGACAGCCTTTAAAGGGTTCTCATGTCATGGTGACAGAGGTGAGTCCAGTCACAGTTACAGCAGGAGATGTATGGATGGCTGGCTGGCTGGCTGGATGGATGGATGGATGGACGGAAGAAAGTTACAGTAGGTGATTTATAGATGGAAGGATGAAGGGACAGATTGATGGATGGATTGAGATTATAGTAGGTGATTTATGGATGGAGGGAGGGATGGAGGGAGGGATGGACAGAAGGAAGGACGTTACAGTAAGTGATTTGTGGATGGCTGGAAGGATGGATGGGAAAGAGGGATGGAAGTTACAATAGATGATTTATAGATGGAGGAATGAAGGGACAGATGGATGGATCGATTGAGGTTATAGTAGGTGATTAATGGATGGAGGGATGGGTGGAAGAACGTTACAGTAGGTGCTTTATGGATGGAGGGATGGGTGGAAGGATGTTACAATAGGTGATTTATGGATGGAGGGATGAAGTGACAGATGGATGGATGGAGGAGAAGAAAGGGAGAGAGAGAGAGAGAGAGAGAGATGAGTTAAGAGAAAGGGAGACAGAGTGAGAGAGATGGAGTGAGAGGGAGGAAGAGAGAGATGGAGTGAGACAGATGGAGTGAGAGGGATGGGGTGAGAGAGAGAAAGAGGGAGAGAGAGATTGAGAGAGAGAGAGAGATGGAGTGAGAGGGAGATTGAGAGAGAGAGAGATGGAGTGAGAGGGAGAGAGAGAGAGAGAGAGAGAGATTGAATTAAGAGATTCTTTAAGAGTTTATTGAAGCTGTTTATAAAGTGAAGGTCATAAACCTTCTTTTGAAAAGCCTGGTCTCGACCTCAAGCTGTAAAACGGAGTGACTGGAGGTGAAGGAGGGAAGCGGAGGGACGGGACGTCCCGTGGTGGGGAAGCAGAACTTTAATGCCTCGCCTCGCGACCCGAGAGAGGCAGCGAACAAAACCCAGCCCTCTCGTCCAGAGTGAATTATGGAATAAAGCTCTGCAGCTCTCACTGAGGGACATATCGCCTTATTGACCACACACACACACACACACACACACACACACACACGGCAGCGTTGATACATTAATGCGTCTCTCATTCATAATTAATCTCATAAAATAAACACAGGCTTTCAGTCAATTTCTGCACGAAAGCAGAAAAACACTCAACCAGAAAATCCCGGCCTCCAAAAAACATCTCTTCATAAAAACACACGTTTCCTCCCTTCGTTCTTTTCTTCCTTCATTAACAAACGCAATCAGAACCTCATTCGGGATTTTCATGTCCTCAGAACCACACTCAGAGATGATCTTCATCCCGAGCATGCATTAATGTTGTGTTTAAAAACGTATTAAGATACTCGTTTTATTCTGGAAACTCCTTTCATTAGAACTTTATTCTGATACTCATTTCTTCAAAATTTTATTACAATTTCATTCTGGAGATTCATTAAATTAAACTTAGATTAGAACTTTATTATGCATGTTATTTTATTAGAACACTTCATATTATTTATAATTATCTTATAATTATATAAGATAAGGGGCAGTGGTGGCCTAGTGGTTCAGGCGTTAGCCATATGATCGGAGGATCTGGGTTCGAACCCCTTCCCAAAAGGTTGCCCTGAGGTACCCTTGAGCAAGCTACCGTCCCAGTCACTGCTCCCCGGGTGCTTTCAATAGCTGCCCCCTGCTGCACGTGTGTGAGTGGGTGAAACGCAGAGGTTGAATTTCGTTGTGCTGTGATGCGTTTCACAATGACCAGGGTAGTCACTTTCACTTTCTAGATAGAAGGGTACTATCAGAACCTCATTTGAGAAAGTATTCTTTTAGAACCTCATTCAAGATTTCAAGATTCCCTTCTCTCTTCTTCCAGGAAAAGCAAGAGCGAGAGAAAGAGGGAGAACTTAGCAAGAATGAGGATGAGGAAAAAATGATCTGTAAACCTCAGAGATACGTGGTTTTACCGTGAACAGGCTCTGGGTTCGCTTTCATGAAGGATCATAGGACTTCAGTCCAGACTGTAGGAGAGACACAGAGACAAACGGAGGAGTGCAGGAACGATAAAGGTCATAAATTAGATTTAACTGCCCACTTCGGGGGGTTCTCAACAAGAATCAGAGAAATGATGGAGCGTTAGATCTCCTGCCAGACACACTCCTCCTCTGCTAAAGCTGATGATGATCTCATCAACCTTTATCACACACACACACACACACACACACTCTCTCTCTCTCAGAGTGACAGAAAGAACAGAGAAAACGGAAAGAGAGTAGAGAAAGAAAGACAGGAGAGAGAGCGAGAGATATGCTGAGAGGAAAAGAAAGGTGAGAAAGACAGAAAAAAGAAAGCAGAATAATTAGAAAATAGGAAACGAGCTGAAAGAGAGGAAGAAGGTGAAAGTCCAAAAGAAGAAATCCAGAGAGAGCGAGAGAGACACAGAAAGAGAAAGAGTGCAAGAGACAGAGAGAGAGGGAGCCCAAGAGAGAGAGAGAACGTCAAGTGCTCTAAGACTGATCCAGTCGTTTCTGCTCAGACGTCCGCCGACGAAAAAGACATTCTTAGAAATGTCCTTAGATTACCTTGGTTGCTATGGCAACAAGCATGGCGAAGTTCTAAACCGATGGAGGTTCCGGCTGTCTCCTGCTGGTTTAATCGTCTCTGGAGGCCGTGTCTGACGTCCTGAACTAAAGGCCGTCACCGAGAGCAACCCGGTAGACCAGTCAACCACGTTTCAGGCTTTTTGTTTACCTTTTGTTTGTTTGTTTGTTTTGGGGAGACGATGCGCTAAAGGCGAAAGTTTTGTTAAAACCTCCCCACGTGCACCCACTCACGCTGGATCGGGCTGCTACGAGTTATGGGCAGCGTTTGGAACTCCGGTTGTGGGTTCGAATCTCAGACCAGTAGGTTCCCCTGAGGTTCCCTTCAGCAAGGTACCGTCCCCATCACTGCTCCCCAGTTTCTGGATATGGCTGCTCCTGATGTGCATGTCCACTACCCATGTGTTTTGGCGAAACGTGGAAGATAACTTCACGACAGCACTGCCCAACATCCCAGCTACATCCCACCATACTGGGACCCAGTAGTACATACCTAGAACATTTCCTGCAGGAACCTCCTCCAGCTCCTCCAGCTCCCGACCCATCAGCAGGTACAGATGTTCCAGAGTACAGCAGGCCAGGTGGGGCACGGAGGACAAGGCGTCCCCCGCAGTACATCCGCCAGGCAGCTGCAGGGACAAGACGTAAAGAAGGACAAAAGTAAATGCACCCAGTCAACAAACACGCTCTACAGGAAGAACAGAGCATTGATTCATCGTATTGGTTCACATAAAAGAAAAAAAAAAAGTCTCAACAGTATAAAACATGCCCTGACTTTTGCTCAAGCTACATTTTATTTTATTCTTTCCCAAAATAAAAAAAAAAAAAAGAGCAATCAATAAAGGTAAAGGTACTAAAGCATCAAACAGATTCTTAAATTCATTAAAGTTTTAAAGTAGTTAATTTATGATGATCTGGTTTTAAGAGCACAGGTTTAGTTCCAGATTGATTAACTAAACCAGGTATTAACAGGAGCTTATACTGGGTGGGATATATATATATATATAAATATAAATTGACAAAAGTATTGGGACGCCTGATATTCTACATTCATAATAATCAACATGGAGTTGGTTCCTCCTTTGTGGTTGTAACAGCTTCCACTCCTGTGGGATGGCTTTCCACAAGATGTGGGAATTTTTCCCAGAGGAGTATTTGTGAGGTCAAGATGAGAAGGTCTGGCTGCAACCTCTGTTCATCCCAAACGAGCTGCATGGGGTGGAGGCCTGGGCTCTGTGCAGGCCAGTAAAGTTCTTCCAGCACAAACCCACCCAACCATGTGTTCCTGGTCCTCGCTTTGTGGGGTCAGACAGAAAAGAACCTTCTCCAATCTGTTCCCACAAAGATGGAAGTACAGAATTGTCCCAGATGTCTTCCATCTAAGGGAAATAAGGGGACAAACCCTCTCCCATGATTCCTCCTCCACCAAACCCTACTGTCGGTACAGTGCAGTCCTGCAGGCAACGTTCTCCAAAATTCATCCATCCATATTGTGCATTTCTAAAAAGAAAGAGTCTGAGCCGAACGCTCCATATAACTTCGTTATGAATGGGCGTGGCTAAAGAGTGACATCAATTTAAGACTGCACTAGTGGTTAAAAACACATTGTATGTTCTGGGGGGGAAAAAAAAACCTGGGACTCAAAGATTTATTTTGATCGTGTGAGAGAAAACAGAAAATTTGGCTTTCCGTTTTCTATAGGCTCTTTAAGTGAAAGCGAAAGCGACTATTTGCCATTGTGAAAACAATGAACCACAACCAAATGCATCCTCTGCATTTCAAACACACACGCCGTCCAACATGGGGCAGCCACATCCAGCCCCCGTGGTGCAGTGATGGGAACGGTACCTTGCTCAAGAGAACCTCAGGTCTGGGATTCGAGTCTAAAAGCACTAGCCCAGCTCTGCCCGTTCATGACTGTTTTGCAGGGATTGGGATGCCTGACATTTTTAAACCCTGTTGGTAAAACCTTTCTGAGGATGCTGTGGTGCAGGTTTCACGCAGACTTGGGTCTAAAGACAAGTCCATGTGAAAGCTGGTCTCGGATCAGCACACAGCAGAATCTCGGTTCCTCTCGGTTCCTGATCTTTCCTTTGCTGGTTTCTGCTCCTTCGAGGGAAAATTACCTCCCGATACAAAAGCAGGAGGGTTTTTATGAGCGCTGTGAAATAATGAGCAGCCTGGGAGGTTTGTAGCAAAAATGTGAGAATGGTTAACTCTGCTAAACATCCCCAGATGATATCACTTCCTATCTGAACCATCTGAACCTCCATGTGGGTTCTGTAGGGCCAGGACCGACACACTGGTTCTGCTGTTTTACTGCAGACGCCTCCTTTAAAAGCTTCACATTAACCGTGCTTGTAATAACAGAGTAACTACGCATGACTGGATTACAACAGTGCAGCTGATGCATTAACTTTATTTTTCACATTCTAGTGAAATTAAAGTTCACACGTGTGATGACATAAGATTCATCAGCAGTATTTACACTTTTATTACACACATTATTAATGTTGAACTACAAGAGCTGGCAAAACACATTTACTGCAGAAACTTGAGTAAACGACTCTCGTAAAAGTCGAGGTGCAGATCCAGCGAGCGTAAAAGTGAGACGTGTCTCCTCTGAAGGACGTCTGGAGCGTCTGTCTGTGCTGAGAGTGAACTGAATCTCACTCCATATTAATAGAATTAAAGACGATTAAAGCCTCGAACTTCAACTCCAATAAAAACAATCTACTGAAAATAATCCACATGAACTTCACCGCTTCACTTTCATCACCGTCTCTACTAGTTCTCCATCACGGACACACACTCCACACACCCTGAACTCCACCGTCCACTCTCCCTGTCCTCTCTCACTCTCCTCCACTCTGTCCTGCACCGATGGACACACAGAGGGACGTCTCTTCTGTGTTTGTGTCCATTTAGTCTGAGACGGTCTGGATGTTGGGAAGGTGATGGAGGATAAAAATGATGGTTCTTCTCAAACGAGTTCAGACTGAAGTCTGTCCTGAAAATGAAGGACAGGATAGATATTTGGGAGAAAAGGAAAATACTGAAGTGGGTCTGGTGTTTAGGGACGAGGTCTCAGCATCGGAAAGTCGTGGTTATGAATCCCAGACCAGTACTTTGCCCTGAGGTTCCCTTGAGCCCTTCAGCAAGGTACTGTCCCCATCACTGCTCACTGCTTTTCAAAAAAAAAAAAAAAAAAAGATACATTAAAAAAAGAGGGGTGTCACCGTTGTGAGGGCGAGGGTGGGGTCGTATTTGGGTCCGAGGACAAACACCCTTTGACCCCTGCGCACGATGCCACTGTAGACGCGGGCAAACGCGATGAAGTGCTCCTTCTCCTCCTCCTCCGCCGGGGACTTCAAAGTCAGAGCCTCCGTCTGGGAACACAGGGCATCTGTAGGCACACACGCAAACACACACACACACACACACACACGCACACGCACAACTTTATTCCCGAAGTGATGCGTCACCTATGGCTGGGCAGTATGGCCATATCTCCTGACACGTTTTGTCACTGTTTTTAAAGAAATTTTTTTACAGCTGTACAGCTCTAACCACTGATCTGAGACAGACAGGGACCAGCAAGGGTGAAAGGGAAGGTTTACAGGACGATAGTGAGACAAGCCGTGTTACACAGGTTGGAGACGGTAATTAAAAGGCAAACAGAGCTGGAGGTGTCCGAGTTGAAGGTGCTGAGATTTCAATCGGGAGTGACTAGGATGGACAGGATTAAAAACGGCTCAGGTTGGACGGTGTGGAGACAAAGTGAGAGATGCGAGACTGTGTTGGTGTGGACATGTCCAGAGGAGAGACAAGGAGTATATCAGGAGAAGGATGTTGAGGATGGAGCTGCCAGGAAAGAGGAGAAGAGGAGGTTAATGGATGTGGTGAGAGGGGACACGCAGGCATGAAAGAGGACAATGTAGAGGACAGGAAGACATGGAGACGGATGATCTGCTGTGGAGACACCTAGCAGGAGCAGCTGAAAGAAGATGTAGTCATTAGAAGTTGCAAGCTTGATTATAAAAGTTAGAAAAATCAGTGTTTAAGGACTTGTCCTCAGGATCAGATCAATTGAGCACGGTACCGTCCCCTCAACAAAATGCATCCTCTACTTTAACCCTCACACATCGTCCAGCAGGGGGCAGACATATCCAGCACCCAGGGAGCAGTGATGGAGCCAGTACCTTGCTCAAGGGTACTTCAGGGCAACCTACTGGTACCGAGATTTGAACCCTGATCCTGGAGCATGGTCCCTAAATACTAGGACAGTTCTACCCCAAAGCCTTCCCACACTCACTCTCTCTCTCACACACACACACACACACACACACACACACACACACACCGTGTTCCTTCCCCATGCTGGCAGCGTCGGATGGAGTCGCTGCGTTCCCAGTGTTTGCTGACTCTGGGTTTTCTGCGCTCTGATTGGCCGCTTGTCTCTCCGCATGCCGCTGCCTTGCCAACTCCCTGCGCTGGGCGATCTCCTCCTGAGTCAAAGGCCTGCAGAAGAAAAACCACATTACCCACACTGCACTGGGTTCAGCCTGTCCCCTGTTAACCCTTAAACACTCAGCCTCCCATCATTCCTTTATATTGTGCTGAGAATCATCTCGGAATAAGGGATATTAACCCTTTACTGTCTAAGAAATAAATTGTCCTTCGTGGCGAACACGATCAATAGCAGTCGTTTCCATGGCTACAGTGAACTCTGAAGGTACACTGCACATCCAACAATAAAGGCAGCATGGAGCAGTGCTGAGGACAGAACTAAGGCTTCCTGCTGGACTCTCATTTTCAGACCTGAGCAGTTTCTCCACAGAGAAAACAAAAGGCAGCCGACGTCCAAAGAAGAGCTTCAGGACGTCCTTCAAGAAGCCTGGAGACGTGTTCCTAAACTTAAAGAAAGGAGCTGGCCTAAGAGAGTTGAGGCTGAGCTTAAGAATAGCGGTGGTGGTGGTGAATATTGACTTTAAAGCTGGATAGAATGAAACTCTCTTGGTGTTTAGACTGGAGTTACGTGTGTTTGTACACAAATCACAAATCTCACTTTCAAACAGAATAGAAGGAACATCAGGGGACCAAGACTTTTGCACAGCGCTGTGTATTAATCACACCATTTCTTTCTCCCCTCCGCTGCATCAGGGCCGAATGCCTGCAACCAATAAGAGTTCAGAAGCAGCTCTCGGTTCCAAACCCCTGCTTCTATTTACAGCCTCATTTTCACTGGAATGATGGATGGCGTGGAGGAGATGACAGATGAACGTCGGTTCTACATTATAAACAAATCATGAAGAGGGATCTACTGCTTCAAGATGAATCCAGAAAAGAGAAGCCAAGGCCTTTCGCTCCATCTCTAAAACGGCAGCGAAGAGTGAACTGGCTCGAATCGTCCGAGTTGTCGTGCGTCTGGTTTTTCAGGACGGTGAAAACAAACGACGTGCAAAACATCAAATATCTTTCATTTCTTATGAACTAAACATGTAAAAACACGTAAATAATTTTTTAGACAGTAGCAACCTGGCCATAACTTCTTGGACACACAGGATTAACAATTTTGTTGCGTTGAAAGTGACATGTGTCTCTTTATTCCTGTGTGTCCAAAAAGTTATGGCCAGGTTGCCCCTGTAAATAAGTAAAAAAAAGTTATCATCTGCATCTTTAGTTCATAAGAAATGGAAGATAGTTGACGTTTGGCACGTCTTTTTGTTTTCACCGCCCCAAAAACTTGCCAGCAAAGAGGAAGGACGGAGGACAAGCAGTCGGTGTGAAAGAGGAAGATGCCGAGGACAAGAAGAAACGGAGACAGATCTCCATCCAGCTGAAATATACAGTGACATTTAATACAACTGAATTAATGACATCATATTCACAAACAAAAGTGAAAGTGCCCGTTTAAAGAGCCGATAGCAGCTTGTTTTCCGTGCGTTTATTCCTTTATGCGGAACAATGGTGTCAAAGTGAAAGTGACTATTATTGTCATTGCGCGGTCACAGCACAGCACACAGTGAACCACAACGAAATTGGGCCTCACTTAACCCATACACACACTGCGCAGCAGGGGGCAGCTATGAGAGCGCCCAGGGAGCAGTGCCAGGGACGGTACCTTGCTCAAGGGTACCTCATGGCAACCTACTGGTGAGGAATTGAACCCACAATCT
>CM029380.1:1433126-1498126 GCA_017165825.1 Hepsetus odoe | reverse complement strand
GATGAGGCAGTCGGGCGGCTGGAGTCAGAAACGGCCGGCGAAGGCGATACGATCAGGGCGCTGGTCGGGAGCGCTCTGAGAGAAATGAGGCAGTGGGCGCTGGGTCGGGCAGCGGTGAGAGCGATGCAGTCGGAACACTTGCTGGAGTCGGGCTCAGAGAGATGAGGCAGTCGGGCGCACAGGTCAGAACACTTGGCGAGACGATGCAGTCAGGACACTCAGAGAGAGAGAGATGGGCAGTCGGGCGGCTGGAGTCAGAGCGCCCGGCCCGAGCGATGCAGTCAGGGGCGGCTGGGTCGGGCGCTCGGAGAAGATAAGGGCAGTCGGGCGCTGAGTCGGGCCTTCAGTGAAGGCGATGCGATCGGGACTGGGTCGGGGCGGCTATAGAGAGATGAGACGATGCAGAACATGGTGGGCGCTTCGGTGAGAGACGATGCAGTCGGGACGCTCAGAGAGAGAGATGAGGCAGTCGGGACGCTCGGAGAGAGAGGTGAGGCAGTCGGGGCGCTGGAGTCGGGCGCTTCAGGAACAATGCAGTCCGGGGCGGCTGGAGTGGGCAGCTCGGGGAGGCGATGCGTTCGGGCTACAGGTGGGGCGCTCACGAGAGAGACAATGCAGTCGGGGCGGCTCAGAAGAGATGGGGCGGTCGGAACAGAGAGAAGATGAGGCACGAAGTCAAGGCGCTCATAAGTCGGGCCTCATAGAAGATGGTGGTCGGGCCTTTGGGTCGGGCAGCAGCCCAGCAAGGGCTTTCGGGGGCGCTGGAGTCGGAGCGTTTCGGTGAAACAATGCAGTCGGGGCTGGAATCGGGCAGCTCGGGAGAGAGAGATGGGGCAGTCGGGCGTGGAGTCGGGCAGCTTCCAGCTAGAGAAGATCGTTAGGACACTGGGTCGGGACAATGGAGAGAGATGAGGCAGTCGGGGCCTTCGGTCGGAGGCGGCAGCGAGGAAGCGATGCCAGTGAGGCCTTTAGTCGGGGCCTTCGGAGAAGATGAGGCAGTCGGGCGCTGGAGTCAGGCGTGGCAGAACGAGTAGTCGGGTGCGGGTCGGGCGCTCAGGGAGCGTCGTTCGGGGCGCTGGGTGGGGCGCTCATGAGAGAGACCGTGGCGTCGGGGCTGGAGTCGGGGCGGCTCAGAGAGAGATGGGGCAGTCAGGCTGGTCGGACTCAGAGAGAGAGAAGAGGCAGTCGGGGCTGGAGTGGAGCTCGGGAAGCGATGCGTTAGGCGCTGGAGTCGGGGCGTATGAGAGACAATGCAATCCGGAGCTCAGAGAAGATGAGGCAGTGGTGGCTGGAGTCGGGGGCGCTCAGAGAGAGAGATGAGGCACGAGAAGTCAAGGCGCTCCTTAGAAGTGGGCGTCAGAAGATGAGGCAGTCGGAATGGCGTGGCTGGGTCGGAGCGTTTCAGCAAGAGACAAAGCCTCGGGGCTGGAGTCGGAGCGTTTGGTGAGCAATGCAAATCCGGGTGTGGTGAGCGCTCATTGGCGTCCACGACTGCATTATCTCTCTCTGAAAATCGACTGCATTGTCTCTCTCTATGACGTCGACTCCAGCGCCCTAGGCATCGTCTCTCGGCGGTTCCCCACTCCAGCGTCGGCTACATCGTCTCCCTAAATGTTACGACTCAAGCGCCCTGACTGCCTCATCTCTCTCTCCGATTGTCCCGACTCCAGCGTCCCGAACGCATCGTCTCTCCCTGAAGCGTTCCAACTCCAGTGCCACAACTGCCTCATCTCTCTCTCCCCGAGCGTTCCGACTCCAGGCGTCGACTGCATAATCTCTCCCTGGTATTTCGACTCCAGTAGCCCTGACTGCCTCTCTCTCTCCGATTGTCCGACTCCAGTGTCTGACGCATCTTCTCACAATGAGCGTTCGACTCAACGCCCGACACCTCATCTCTCCGATCGCTCAAGCGTCCCGACTGCATTGTTTCTCACGAGCGTTCCGACTCAGCGTCGGTGGCGTCTCTTGCTGGGCGTTCGACTCAGCGTCGACTGCCTCATCTCTCTCCTGAACACTGGAGTCGGAACGCTTCGGTGAGAGACGATGCATTCGGGATCCTCGGAGAGAGAGATGAGGCAGTCAGGGCGCTGGAGTCAGAACGCTTCGGGGAGAGATGATGCAGTCGGGACGCTGGAGTCGGAACGCTTCGGTGAGAGACGATGCATTCGGGACCCTCGGAGAGAGAGATGAGGCAGTCAGGGCGCTGGAGTCGGAACGCTTCGGGGAGAGATGATGCAGTCGGGACGCTGGAGTCGGGACGCTTCGGGGAGAGAGATGAGGCAGTCGGGGCGCTGGAGTCGGAACGCTTCGGGGAGAGACGATGCAGTCGGGACGCTCAGAGAGAGAGATGAGGCAGTCGAGGCGCTGGAGTCAGAACGCTTCAGTGAGAAACGATGCGTTCGGGACGCTCAGAGAGAGAGATGAGGCAGTTGGGGCGCTGGAGTTGGAACGCTTCGGGGAGAGATGATGCAGTCGGGACGCTGGAGTCGGAATGCAGACGAGGGAAGACGTGGAGACAGAAGACACAGTAATGGCAGTGAGAGATGCAGTGACCGAACAAGTGGCGACCAAAGACAGAAAGCCGGATGACGCAGTAACGGAAATCCAAAACCCAACAGAACCTCACAGCCTTTTATCTTCTGCGCTCCTTTTGCAGAGACCTTCAAAAAACCTGGAGCTTCAATTCACACCTGAAATACGAACCTGCACTGCTGACGAGACTCGGACACTCACACCAACAGAACCGCCAACTTAACTAGAACCAAATACACTTATCCTCTCAGAACCCTCAGAAATACTGTACATACACACACACACACACACACACACACACACACACACACAGCCCAGGGAGAAGCTCTGGTCACAGAGATCACACTCTAAGTAGGAACTGGAACACATGTAATTGGTCAACTGGCTTAGAAACACATCAGGGTTTCTCACACACACACACACACACACACACACACACACTTTACTCACTTTACTAATGTATTATTCAGGCTCCTGGTGCTCCTGCATGCACCTGCCTCTGATCAGAGGGCACTCTAAAATTTCAAACATGAGAAGATCCAAAAATATCTCTCTCTCTCACTCTCACACACAGACCCCAAAAGCAAGAGTGCTTCACTGCAGGAGTGTCAGTCCCAAAGCACTACTGATAAAACCACACAGACCTCCTACCTGCTCTCACTGGCCAGTTTACTGGAAACACCTACTTTAAGGGAGCATGACCTGATAGTCAGTATTCGTGTGTGTGTGTGTGTGTGTGTGTGTGCGTGCGTGCGTGCGTGTGTGTGTGTGTGTGTGAGAGAGAGAAACAGAAGATAAGCTGAAGCAGCAGATTTCGGGCCACAAACCTCTGTCTGTTTTGAGGCAAATTCTTAGAGTCCACAGCAAACATCTTGGACACGAAGACGATGACAGGGGACATTTCTTCACTCGCGCACTGCAGGAACGCTGCCGAGACACAAACGAGACATCAGTGAGAAAAAGACTCCAGATCTGTGCGGAGATCAGCAGGACTATAAAGAAGTTCTTGGCTCTTTTTTGTCACTTTCATGAAAATAACAAATACACACAAACTGTCCTCCCTGGACCGGGACGGCCCACGCCGTCCCGTTAGATCGGGCCCGCCGGAAAGTTGTCCTCTGGCAACAAAGCTGTTGAGCTTAACACAACTGAGCCGCTTTTGACTTTTAATTCTTTCATCTCATTTTTAAAACTGAGAACCATTCGATTACATGCAGCTCCTTATCCGTGTCTCTTTGGAGAGACGAGGACGGACAAGATCAGGAATGAGGATATGAGAGGGACAGCTCAGGTTGGAGGGTTTGAAGACAAAGTGAGAGAAGTGAGACTGTGTTGGTTTGGACGTGTCCAGAGGAGAGACGAGGAGTACATCAGGAGGAGGATGTTGAGGATGGAGCTGCCAGGAAAGAGGAGAAGAGGAAGGATGAAGAGGAGGTTTATGGATGTGGTGAGAGAGGACGATGGCGAGGACAGGAAGACATGGAGACGGATGAACAGAAGAAAACTCACCTTGTTTAAGCTGCTGCGTTTTCTCAGGCAGCGAGTCGAACCTCCGTGTGCCGACGCTCATCAGCTTCTCCACTCTCTCTTCGGACATTTCTGACGGAGACGGCAACTTCTCACACACCATCGCTGAGATGAGCAGTTAAGGACAAAGCGAACCTTCGTGACTCTGTTCTGTGTGAGACAGTAGGTCAGTGATGTGTGTACAAACACATGTAACTCCAGTCTAAACACCAAGAGAGTTTCATTCTAACCAGCTTTAAAGTCAATATTCACCACCACCACCGTTACTCTTCAGCACAGCCTCAACTCTCTTAGACCAGCTCCTTTCTTTAAGTTCAGGAACACTTCTCCAGGCTTCTTGAAGGACGTCCCAAAGCTCTTCTTTGGACATCCAACTGCCTTTTGTTTTCTCTGTGGAGATGATCTCACACGGTCTCTGAAACTGCTCAGGAACAGAGACTGGACTGAACATGAGAGACAACAACACTGTCCTTCAGGAAGATCTGGAGAACTGTTCCTCAACAAGACATTAAAGTATGGATCTTTGGGAGGAAATATGAAGAAAAGACATTTGCACAGGACTCCATGTTCAGTAGAAGGTCCCTATGGACGCAAATCATCATTTTATCTTTTTCTTTTCTTCTTTCGGCTGCTCCCATTGAGGGTCTTCACAGCAGATCATCCGTCTCCATGTCTTCCTGTCCTCTGCATCTTCCCCTCTTTTACACCGTCCCCCTGCATGTCCTCTCTCACCACATCTACCTCCTCTTTGTCCGTTCTCTTTTCCTCTTATCTGGCAGCTCCATCTTCAACATCCTTCTTCTGATATTCTCCTCATCTCACCTCTGGACACGTCCAAACCAACACAGACTCTGTTTGTCTTAGAAGCTGTCCTTCTAAGACACTCGTCACTAATCCTGTCCATCCTCGTCAATCCCAACATCTTTTACTCTGACACCTCCAGCTCCACCTCCTGTCCTTTCATCACTATCTCCAACCCGTATAACATAGTTGGTCACACTACAAGCGCATACGCTTTAAATATGAGCCTGGAAAGCTCGACACGCACTATAAATAGAGGAGCTTGGTTCTGAATCTGGCTTTGATTAGCAAGAGAAACCTGTAATTGAGGAGAGCAGGAGTTTATGGAACACCTGGAGGAGCTGCAATCGTTCACCGCCTCCCTCCTCGCCTCCCTCCTCGTCAGCGATCAAGACTCGTAATTATAACGAGTTTAACGGCACCTCCCTCTCTCAGCTGCAGGAGTCCAGTCAGGTGATAAGGAGGCGGTTATAAGTATGGAGTCATTTCAATCCATTTTCCAGGAATTTCCAGGTTTCTAGAAACCAAACGGTGAACCAGCAGCTGAGGTTCTGCGTCCTTTTGATGAACAGATAGTAACTTTGACCAGAGCGACGTCTCCAAGATTGAGAAACGGATGGAATGAAACAAGATTTGTATGTATGGATTTTTTTAGATATTTGTGTTTAGCATTAGTGATTTTGGGATTATTACATTTATTATATTCAGGAACCTAAACCTCTGGCACTAATATATACATGTATATTTCCAGTAGCGGGAAATGCAATTGAAAGTGAAAGTGACTGTGACAGTCATTGTGAAACACAATGAAATGCAACCTCTGCTTTTTTTGCCCTGCAAGGGGCACCCGGGGAGCAGTGACAGGGACGGTACCTTGCTCAAGGGAACCTCAGAGCAACCTACTGGCCTGGGATTCAAACTCACGCCCTTCCGATCCTGGGGCCCTAAACACTAGGCCACCTCTGCATTTAACTCACCTTTGGGAGGACACCCACACCAGCAGGATCTCACTCATGTTTACGAAGTGCAGGATTTAAACATCTTCACAGTCGAGACGTCTCTGCAGACGCTTTCCCGGCCGGGCTCGAGGACAGTTATGAAGACGGGTAATTCACGGAAAAGGATACACAGCACGACATGCGACAGCGGGAGCCACTGACTACAGATGGCGCTCAGGAGCACTTTGGGGTCAGAATGCCGAAGGTCACGCGCCGTCACCTTTATCCCCAAAGACGCCACCATCTTCTCCACTTTTTCTTTGTCCCTGAAGCGAGACAAACAAGCTTTCGGTCAGACAGACAAACAGCCGTTGGTCTTTAAGGTGGATCAGGTTCAGATACCGCAAGTTTGGGCAAACATCACAGACGTGTCCAGTTACCTTCTGGTGACCACAGTGTCATATAAACTCCAGATATTGTCCAAGACCAGCTGGACAAACAGAGGCTTCTTTCCTTTCGACTGGAAGGAAGAGACAGACATTGACAGGTTATCAACTTTTATGAAACATTTACAAAGACAAAGTCCTTTTATGAATTAAAATCACTTTTGATCTCTTTAGAAGGTATTTTGGCCGTTTTTGCATTACTATCGTACTACGTTATTTTTGCTTTCGGAATTAGTGATGAAAATAAACAAAATCCTTTATTTCTGCGCTAGTTACATATATTTATTTGAACCAATTCTATAAAGAAATGTTTAAATTATATCAATGTAAATGTATTATAACAAAATTATACATAACAAAATGTAAAATTTGATATTTTTTTAAAAAAATGGTATTTAAGTTTTTAGTTTGAGCCCCAATGATAAAATTTAAAAAATAAAATAAAACTGAAAATGTTAATTGTTGACTCCGTAGATGCCAGGAACTTCCATATATGGACGTATGAATGATGGATGAAACGTAAAATTTCTATTAAATGTATTCATTTCTAGCAATGCTAAAAACAAGTGTACAGGTTGATTTTGTGACATCAGAAAAACCACGGTTTGAAAAGCATCACACTTAATTTCCATACATGGAGTGAAACTTCTTTTTTTTTTATATATATATATATATATATATATATATACACATATACACACATACACATATTGAAGTATTTTACTCCAGAAATGTGCCGTATGGGCCCTTTAACGCGCTGGGAGCCACTGGGATTTTAGCAGAATAATCACAACGCTGATCTTTTGTCCGTATCGTGCGGTGCTTGTTTAGTGGCACTGAAATCGGGTTAATTGATTAAAGCTTTTAGGTCACGCCTCCCCTTTTAGTCCTGCAGGAGTTCTCATCCCCCAAACGGAACTTTTTAGACGCTCCCTGAGCTCGAATCCGTCTCAACAGCGTCCAACCTTTGAGCGTCTTCGGTCTCGAATGATGTCAAACCAGCCTCCGGCGAGAAAGTCAGAAGCTGCGAACTAAAGCCTCACCCTAAACACACGGTTTTAGATGAAAATAATCGATTTTTACAGTTCTTTTCCCGCGCACAGTCCACGCGCCCGTCCTCTACGCTTTGGGGAACAGAGAACGGTCATTAGCTGCATGCAGAACCTGAAAGGTTTCCCCCCCAAAACCTCCTCATTAAACGAGGCCCGTGGTGCGCTGTGCGGTTTGTTAATGTGAGCTGGGCTTCCAGCACGGCCTTGCATGACGGAATGAGGTCAGACTCCAACAAATGTCCCACTTAGTCCCCTCACCCGAGGACGAAAGGACTTAAAAGTCTGCGCTGGGCCGTGAATCGATGCTTCTGACTAGAGGTCGTATCTCCCGTCTGCATAACGATGGAGGACGACTCGGCGGAGCGGAATGATCGCTCCGATTGATCGGTCTGGGAGAAATGACAACTGTCTGCTCCGTCACTCGGCCGGCGAACGTCCTCCATCGTTCTCCAGACGCGTTCTATACTTTTATCCCTCCGCTCCAGGGTTCACGTTCGGGTTGTTTTCCCCCCTAACAAAGCCATCGTTTGATTTAAACGACCGTTTTCCAACCTCGCTTCGGTTCGCGGAGAAGAAAGGAGGTCAAGTGTCCGTCTGAAGTCTGGAGAAGCAGGGCTCGGTTTGAAAACAGCTCCATTTCAGCATCTTATTATTTTCTTCACATTAGACCACACTCTGACCTTCTTATGTCATTTTCTTTTTATATTTTAAGACGTCTACATTTTTTCAGGGTATTTTTAATCAAGCGATTGTTTTAACTGTTGCAGATTGAAGGAAATGTACTTTATAAATAATAACTATTATTATTATTGTTGTTGTTGATGTTGACGGATCTTTTTATTCCTGATAGCTTTGTCATTTTCCCTGAGAAATGGGCGGGGCTAAACCGGCATAGATGGAACAGGTGGGGCAAAAAATGGCAAAAAATGCCTGAATGGGCGGGGCTAAACCAGCATAGACAGAACGGATGGGGCTAAACTGGCTTAGCCTGAATAAGCGAGGCTAAACTGGCATAGATCGAATGGGCGGGGCTAAACTGACTATGCCTGAAAGGGCGGGGCTAAACTGGCATAGACAGAACGGGTGGGGCTAAACTGGCTTAACCTGAATAAGCGAGGCTAAACTAACATAGACCAATCGGGCGGGGCTAAACTGCCGTAGACTAAATGGACAGGGCTAACCTGACAGATAAGCTGCTATAGGGCGGGGCTAAAATATCAAGAATGGAAAGGGCAGGGTTGAACTGACAGACTGAAGGGGCGGGGCTTTCACTGACGGAATATGAGGGGCTAAACGAATGTAGACTGTATAATAAATGGGCGGGGCTAAACTTCCACAGAAATAATTGGTTCAGAAAGCTGCGTGGGCGGGTTTAAACAGCAGTAGGCAAACTGGGCGGGACTAATTTGATGTATCCTGGATGGGCAGGGCTAATTTGCTTTAGGCTTTACGGGTTAGGCAACACTAATGTGAATGGGCGTGGCCAAACTACTATAGCCATAAGACACAATTTAAATAAATGAATATTGTTCCATGATCCAGGCCCTTTCACCACGGAGGAGTTTCCTGTGAAACAGCCGGCGCTGCTGACTGAAGGTAACGGCTGTTAGCTGCCCTCCTTAATTATGTCCCCATCAGCAGCGCAAATACGAGCTTTCCGCACCACCCTGTGTACCGCCGGAATAAACAACCCAATTAGGGCGGCGGCAGAACCTCCCGCCATCGAGCCCCGTTTGTTTACGGCTTAATTGAGACGAAAAATATCATTAATGCTCCGTCTGTCATTTCCAGCTCGGCTCCGACATTAAAAACAGCGCTTTTAAAGCATTTCAAAAGAAATAAACCGGTTCAAAGGTCACTTTCTGAACACCTTGATGTCGTGTCGGACCGTGTGTTTATTTATTATCTTTTATTCCAGTCGTGTAAGTTTATCTGCCAATTTAAAAGCTTTGCATTATTTGCATAATTACACGTCTTCAACAACAGCGCGGGATGATGGAGGATAGAAAAAATTGCAGACTTAAAAAAAATAAAATCACATTATTCCACATTGCAACTTTGAGGAATCCCAATTAATACGTGCTATCGATTCCGATTTGGATCCGTATAAACAGCCTGCTGTTCGTCCCGATACGGATTAACCGGACTAATCTAATCCTGCTCTAAAACCCCCTGAAGAACGACCCCTCTCACACGTTAATTAAACTTCATTTGAATATATATGTGTATATATATATATTCTTTTTTTCTCCCCCCCCAATAGTTCAGCACCTCTTTCCCACACAATGTGGGGGGAAAAAAGAAAAAGAAAAAGAAAGAAAAAGAAAAAAAAAAAAAAAGAAAAAAAAAAAAAAACATCACGTTTTCACTCTCAGTACCTTTAAAAGTGAACAAAACTCCACTGTATTCCAGTGTAGGTAACTTTCTAATGTACCTCCGTGAACCAAAATCAGAAGGTTTTTTTGTACCTCAATCTCCTGGAAATGTGGAGCTACACATAATACTAGTGCATTAATCGAGATTTACTGTCCCGTCACGCCCGGAAACTGAGGACGGCGTTGAGAAAAAGCTGAAATGTTTCATGTTCTACTTTTTTTTTTTCATTTTTAAATCGACTATTTTTTTTTTTTCCTTTTTTCTTGTATCAGGTCCCTTAACGTAACGGTGTTTTGTGTTATAACCCGTTACGCTCAGTGCAGAACTGGGGGCATCTTCATCATTTAGGTTAATTCAGTGGCGCGAGGGACGAAAATCATCCCCAAACACTCGGGGACCAAAAACGGAGCGTCTGACAGCATGTGGATCAGCGGAGGCTCAGGGTTCGAGCTGGGTCGATCTCCAGGTGCAGGGATTTTGGGACCCCTGGTGTAAAAATACAAAGAAAACGGTGTTGGAAGAAAGAGTCCTCATCCTGTTTCACCCCTTGCCCCCGGGCTCCCCCTCCTCTTCGGCAGGTTCACAACCACGGACGGGATGTCCCGGTTCTTGTTGGGATGGTGGGGTTGGGAGAAAGTGCTCGGGCTCCAAACGAAGGCCCGTTCCTCAGCTGGTGAATCATCAACAGGAAGCGAGCAGAGAAACTCAAACGGGGTGGAGATAAAAACCGAAATGGGATTTGGCCTAAAAAGACGTTTACAGCTTTCAGGATGATTTTAATCACACGAGCTTCTGGCCAAGTAATCTGGAACACGAAACCGGACAAGAGTGAAGCAGGAAAACGTCATGGACGCCTTACAGGGACGAGTTCACGCAGACGTTCGTCCAGGTCTATTATGTCCAGTTCATTTGGCAGAGGAGAGGGACATACTGCGGTCTGAGTGGGATGCTAATGAAAGCTCCTGAGTGGGTGTGTGTGTGTGTGTGTGTGTGTGTGTTTCCTCTCGGGGCCGTACAGTGGTGGCCATTAGCATAGCTGAGTCTGAACAGCGGCATGAATGTCCTAAATGGCACTTGAAAGGCTGGATGGCTAAATGGAGTGTTCCTGCTGTCACAACACACTTTAGTCCACTCATTCCACACTCACCCCCCCCAACAACTGCAGCCTCACTTTAGCAGCACTCAGAATTATAGTCTGTCCAGTGATTTTAAACCCTAGTGCACTGCTCTTATATTTTATTCATTTTATTAATGTATATATAATCTTAATCATATAGAAAATCAATTTCATATTTTTTAAAAAGCTGCAGCTCATCATATCCTCCATGACCCAATACAGACGGTTCTTACTGACAATAAAATTGTGGATTAAAGTGTGCTTTATTTGGCCTTAATTCTGATCAACTGACTTATATTTATATTTAATATTTATAATACAAAAATGTTAATTTTATTCATTATTAAAAAAATTATTTTCCCCAAACCTTATATTATATATACTATTTTTATATAAAATATTTTGAGATATTTTATGTATATGTGTGTACTTTTATAGTCCAGATTTTTGTCTAATTCAGTTTTTTAATGTTTTTATTTGCTCACTAAACCTCAGATGTGTCTTTTGACCCATGTTAGCATTTGCTTGAACTATAAAAGAGACACGTTACATTGTTGCTCCTGTGGTTCCGCTGCAACATGAAAGAGGAAATGATCTTGGACGTTCGCTCGATCAACTCATCAACACCAGCTGATTGGTTTTCTCCTCCGTCCCGGGCCGTGCCGAGTACCGGCTGGACGGTAAAAGCGAACGCTGTACCTGAGCTCCCTTCATGATCTTCTTGGCTTTGGTGTTCAGGTAGAAATCTCCCCACAGGGTCTTCTGTAGAAGCTCGGAGCGAATTCCCATCTTCTGACAGTAGATCTGAGCAAACTGACCGACGCTGAAGAAAAGAAAAAGGTTAAAGGTTAAAAAAAAACAAACGACCTCAGCTCCGCCCTACCTGCTCTGGGAGAAGACGCCCGAACGCTGATGCAGTTTAATCTCTGATCTCCCGTATTCTCTAACTCTTAAACGGTTACCATAGTTACCATATAGGTTACATATTAGTTCTACTTTCATCGGTTCTCTTTGAACTAATCGTCTCGAACGCTGCAGCAGTGATTGGAGTAAACGTGAAAGGGAGGAAGATTTAATCATGTATTATTATATATTCATACAGATTCTCCAAAAACTAGAGATTGTGGGAAAGTCTCATTAAATATCAGACACATTTACATTTATTTATTACATCAATTATCAAAAAATCAGCCTATACATAAAAAATGCATAGAGGAGTGTGTTTGCATATATATGAGGGCACATTTAACTTTTTATATGACATAACTCGGGCACGCACACGCGCACACGCACACGCGCACACGTCATATATCACCCCTTCCTAAAAAGCAGGTCACACATTGTGCTGCACCGGTTACATAACACAGTCAGACGGCCTGAGTCATCACTTCGTCGTCCTGCAAGCTGAAGCGGTGATGATGATGGTGCTTCACTCAGAAGCCGCTCTGTTTTAATGGCGTTCTGTTTTAACGGGACAGTCAGTTCACCCGTGGAGGGTCACCGCGTCCGACCCCATCGCTGCTGGAAACGCGTCTCTTTAGCGATGGACTGTCAGGACGAGCGCGCACTCTCCCATCGAACGCTTTCTCCTTCCCGGCTGCAGCACTTCATCCCTGAGTGCTTTCACTGAGTCCAACTAAAAGCTTCAAAACTTGACACCGAAAAAGCCCAAAGCAGAGGATCGGGTCCAGAGTGGTGGAGAAAAGCCCACTTGTGTCTGATGTTCTGAATCTGAAACGTTATCATTAAGATTTTAATGTCGGCCACTTGTACACTGAATATCAGGTCACTGGTTATTATGTTTCAGGCTGCTGAAGGGGCTGTGATGTAACCCCTCGTTCTAGGGCGACGTAAACCTCTGGCGCCATCTAGTGGATGACTCTCAATGGCACCAAACAAAGCAGGGCAACTTATCCAGAGTGACATCCATGTCCTGATTACAGGGACAGTCCCCCCTGGAGACACTCAGGGTTGAGGGTCTTGCTCAGGGACCCAGTGGAGGTAGTGCTGGAGGTGGGATTCGAACATGTGACCTCTTGATCCATAGGCAAGTACTACTACTAGTACCAAAAGAACGTCGCCACCCCGATCGAGTCTCCATCACTCCATCACTCCTGATTAGGGTCAGTGAGGATGAAAGACAGGACAGGTCACCAGTCCATCACAGGGCAAACACACACACACACTCAGAGTGGACAATTTAGCATCTCCAATCTTTGGACTGTAGGAAGAACCCTGAGCTGCTTGAGGAAACACACACAGACACACGGAGAACACGTCCACTACAGAAAGGACTCGGACCATCCCGTCTAGGAATCAAGGCCAGGACATTCTCGCTGTGAGGCGATAACATCAGCCACTGCAATATGAAGGCCGCCGTCAGATCCTGGAGACATTGTTCTTAATCGTTCTTGATAAACCCCTTCATGGTGGAGGGATACGTTGTCAGGCCAGGATAGTTGTGATATGGTTCCACTGTTTTACCAACACACATCCCGTTCAGTTTGGTGGGTCTGGAGAGGAAATAAACGGCTAGTTTTGAGTTGGCGACGTCTGGTTCCATTCACCTCCACTAGAAAGAGATGCAAGGCTGTTGCTCTCCAACCGGAGGAATGAGTGAAATTCCCCATCAGTGCATTCCTCCACTCACGAGCTCAGAAAGGTTTCAAAATATGTTTAATGCATATTTTTTCTAAACAAGCATCAAGAATCAGTAACAGCACCAACATTTTGCACCATCTAGTGTATCACAATCCATGGCAGCAGTGTTGGTGAATGGAACCAGATGTCCAGATCTCCTGATGCTTTGATTTAGATCATAAAGAATCAGATTCACTATTTTTATCATCAACATCCCATAAAAACAAACGTTTAGGTTCACTGGTGGGTCTGGAGAGGAGGTGGAACGCCTATATTTGAGGTGGAGATGCTGGTTCCATCCAACCACCATCAAGAGGTCCATTTATCTACAACCTTATGAAAAGATGAATCCTCCTTCAGTGCGTTCTTCCACTTGCAGACGGATTGATTGGTTGTGCTGGAATTAAAACTCGTAAGTTGCGTTGGTTATTAAGCGTACCTGAAGCCCCAGCTATCGATGGCGCTGGCGAACACCACGTTGCCCTGATCGGGGCTGAAGTAAAGGTGTGAATCGTCCATTTCCTCAAGGCCTGCGCTCCAGTCATAAACCTGCTCGCCTCCACCGGGTTCTGGAATGGCCTCCTTCACCTCGGCCTCCTTCACCGCTCGCTCCTCCAGAACTTTAGAGGTGAACAAGGTGCCCGTCACTGCGTTGACCTGCAGAGTCACAGAGGCGTAAGAACAAATACTGCGAGGCTCCTAACAGCTACTACATGGACCAAGAGATTGCGAGTTCAAATGCAGAAGGAGAAGAAGGAGTGGAAGAGCAGCAGAATTAGTAGATGGAGTTTAGAAGAAGGAGGAGCAGCAGAAGAATCAGCTGTGTTTATAGCAGTTCACCTGTTCCAGAATCTTCTGCAGGTGTGTGTAGGCCTCCTGTGGACTGAGCTTCAGCTCTACGATCAGACGATCGATCTTATTGATGACGAGAACAGGCCGAATGTTCTCCAGCCACGCCTGTCGCAGAACCGCTTGAGTCTGAAGGGAAAAAAAAATGGAGTGAAATTAAAAATTGTGTCTCATGCCTACCTTTTATCCACATTTACTGGAACATACTGGCAGAACATGAACATTTTGATTGGAATTAAAATACTTAATGAAATAGATACCTGAGGACATAGTCCTTCTACTGCGTCCACGACGACAATGGCTCCATCACAAAGTCTCACCGCTGTTGACACTTCAGAAGAGAAATCCACGTGTCCAGGAGAGTCAATCAGATTGATGAGGTACTCACTGTCCCCTGTGAACAAAACGATCCATCAACCACCATCAACCACCATCAGTGACCTTCAGACACCATCAATAACCATTAAAACCATCAATCACTATCAAACACCATCAGTGACCATCCAACACCATCAGTGACCATCAACGACCATCAACCACCATCAATGACCATCAACCACCATCAAACACTATCAAACACCATCAGTGACCATCAACCACCATCAATGACCATCAACCACCATCAATAACCATTAAAACCATAAAACACTATCAACCACCATCAGTGACCATCAACCACCATCAGTGACCATTAAAGCCATCAAACACTATCAAACAACATCAGTGACCATCAAACAACATCAGTGACCATCAAACACCATCAGTGACCATCAACCACCATCAGTGACCATGAAACCACCATCAAACACTATCAAACGCCATCAGTGACCATCAACCACCATCAGTGACCATCAACCACCATCAGTGACCATGAAACCACCATCAAACACTATCAACCACCATCAATGACCACGAAACCACCATCAAACACTATCAACCACCATCAGTGACCATCAACCACCATCAGTGACCATCAACCACCATCAGTGACCATCAACCACCATCAATAACCATTAAAACCATCAAACACCATCAGTGACCATCAACCACCATCAGTGACCCTGAAACCACCATCAAACACTATCAACCATCATCAGTGACCATCAACCACCATCAGTGACCTTCAGACACCATCAGTGACCATTAAAGCCATCAAACACTATCAACCACCATCAGTGACCATCAAACACCATCAATGACCATCAACCACCATCAATAGCCATTAAAACCATCAAACACTATCAAACACCATCAGTGACCATGAAACCACCATCAAACACTATCAACCACCATCAGTGACCATCAACCACCATCAGTGACCATTAAAGCCATCAAACACTATAAACCACCATCAGTGACCATCAACCACCATCAGTGACCATCAACCACCATCAGTGACCATCAACCACCATAAGTGAACATCAACCACCTTCAGTGAACATCAACCACCATCAATAAACATTAAAACCATCAAACACTATCAAACACCATCAACCATCATCAAACACTATCAACCACCGTCAGTGACCATCAAACACCATCAGTGACCATGAAACCACTATCAAACATTATCAACCACCATCAGTGACCATGAAACCACCATCTGTGACCATGAAACCACTATCAAACACTATCAACCACCATCAGTGACCATGAAACCACCATCAGTGACCATGAAACCACCATCAGTGACCATGAAACCACCATCAAACACTATCAACCACCATCAGTGACCATCAACCACCATCAGTGACCATCAACCACCATCAGTGACCATCAACCACCATCAATAACCATTAAAACCATCAAACACCATCAGTGACCATCAACCACCATCAGTGACCATGAAACCACCATCAACCACCATCAGTGACCATGAAACCACCATCAAACACTATCAACCACCATCAGTGACCATGAAACCACCATCAAACACTATCAACCACCATCAGTGACCATCAACCACCATCAGTGACCATTAAAGCCATCAAACACTAACACCATCAGTGACCATCAATAACCATTAAAACCAAACACTCTCAACCACCAGTAGTTACCATCAACCACCATCAATAACCATTAAAACCAAACACTATCAAACACCATCAGTGACCATCAACCACCATCAGTGACCATGAAACCACCATCAACCACCATCAGTGACCATGAAACCACCATCAACCACCATCAGTGACCATGAAACCACCATCAAACACTATCAACCACCATCAGTGATCATCAACCACCATCAGTGACCATGAAACCACCCTCAAACACTATCAACCACCATCAGTGATCATCAACCACCATCAGTGACCATAAAGCCATCAGACACTATCAACCACCATCAGTGACCATCAACCACCATCAAACACTATCAAACACCATCAGTGACCTTCAAACAAAACTGGTTTCTGTGAGCAGGAACCAGTCTGTGAATTTTGAGCAGCAGCTGAACCTCTCAATGTTCAAAATCATCTTTTTAGCTCTTTATATGAACCTTCAGATGACGTGATGATTAGGGGTTAGACCAGTTTAAACACTGAGTGCTAAATATTAGACCAGTTTAAACACAGTGCTAAATATTAGACCAGTTTTAAACCGTGTGATGAATATTAGACCAGTTTTAAACCGTGTGATGAATATTAGACCAGTTTTAAACCGTGTGATGAATATTAGACCAGTTTTAAATGCAGTGATGAATATTAGACCAGTTTTAAATGCAGTGATGAATATTAGACCAGTTTAAACACTGAGTGATGAATATTAGACCAGTTTAAACAGTGCTAAATATTAGACCAGTTTTAAACCGTGTGATGAATATTAGACCAGTTTAAACACGGTGCTAAATATTAGACCAGTTTTAAACCGTGTGATGAATATTAGACCAGTTTTAAATGCAGTGATGAATATTAGACCAGTTTTAAACCGTGTGATGAATATTAGACCAGTTTAAACAGTGCTAAATATTAGACCAGTTTAAACAGAGTGCTAAATATTAGACCAGTTTTAAACCGTGTGATGAATATTAGACCAGTTTTAAACCGTGTGATGAAGATTAGACCAGTTTAAACACTGAGTGATGAATATTAGACCAATTTTAAACCGTGTGATGAATATTAGACCAGTTTTAAACCGTGTGATGAATATTAGACCCGTTTTAAACCGTGTGATGAATATTAGACCCGTTTTAAACCGTGTGATGAATATTAGACCAGTTTAAACACAGTGCTACATATTAGACCAGTTTAAACACTGAGTGATGAATATTAGACCAGTTTTAAACCGTGTGATGAATATTCATGAGGAGTACCTGCCGTATAGTGTAACGAAATGGCGCTGGACTTCATGGTAATTCCACGGATCTGCTCGTCCTCCCGACTGTCCAGGTACCTCAACTTAAACAAAACACAGGTGAAAAGCAGCGAATGAAGAAAGGTGTGCACTACCAACAAAAAGCATTAAAGTAAACTGATTCTATTCGGAAGGAGAAACCTACCTTCCCCGCTAATCGGGTGGAAATAATGCCGTTACTCGCAACCAAACAGTCGGCCAGGGTCGTTTTTCCTGAAGTGAGAACGTTTGGATGAACAAACGGCAAAAAAAAATTAGAAAACAACAAAATAATGCCCATAATTGCACTCAGAGATGTGCTTACCATGGTCGACATGAGCTAAAATACAGATGTTTCTTATGTTGGACGTCTTTCTCTGAAGCCGAACGAGTTTCTCCAAACTCGTGTGTCCCATTCTGACCTGGAGACACACAAGAGAGAGAAAATGATCAAAAGATCATGAAGAAAACATGAGATTTACAGAGAACGTGTAGAGACTCTGCTTGTGGTTCAGAGCGGAGGCTGAACTCTATATCGTGGTGGTGAACGGAACCAGACGTCACACCTTTATTTCATGTGTTGATGATAAAATTGCCTAAATTACAGAACTTTGAGGACAACTGTGCTTCACAGCGGGTTCATTTTCAGTCCAAAATCTTCTCCCAGAACAACGTCTCAGGCATCAGGCAGCGTCTTCTCCGGTTCTATTTCTCAAAAAGTCTTTGTTTAGGTATTTGTTCACTTTTTTAATATTTTAAAACTAAAATAATTTTTTTTAATTATACACTCATGAAATACATGTGCATATATTCTCATAATTTGGTTTTAAAAAAATAAATAAAGAATCAGAAGGTCATGGGTTCAGATCTCAGAACAGTAGGTCACCCTGAAGTAGACTTGAGCAAGGTACCGTGCCCATCACGGCTCCCCGGGTGTGGAAAATGGAAACATGAAAGTCTTAAGCTCCTCATTTCTTCATGTTTTGCTTCCAAACATCCAGACTTTCGTGTATCTTTAACGTCTTATTGAGGAGCAGTTCTCCAGATCTTCCTGAAGGACAGTGTTGTTGTCTCTCATGTTCAGTCCAGTCTCTGTACCTGAGCAGTTCTGAGAAGAGCTTTGGGACGTCCTTTAAGAAGTCTGGAGAAGGAGCTGGTCTAAGAGAGTTGAGGCTGTGCTGAAGAATATCGGTGGTGGTGAATACTGACTTAAAAGCTGTTAAGAAAGAAACTCTTTGTGTTTAGACTGGAGTTACGTGTGTTTGTACACAAATCACTGAGCTACTGTCTCACTGTCATACAGAACAGAGGGAAATGAGGGGGGTGAAGACTTTTGCACAGCACCGTTTATGAAGGTGTTTCTGCTGCTGTCCAGGTGCAGTTCAGTATACTGAGAGTCATGTGGACCCCCAGTGTCTGAGCTGTGGTTTCTCTGCAGGTTGTTTGGTCATGAAGCTCCTCCACACTGTCACTGCTGTAAAGTCTTAAAGTTTCTGAATGAAGGATTGTTAAAGTCCAAACCTGAGTCTCCAGCCGCGCCTGGTTCAGATTAAATGTGGACAGAAGACGAGACGAGCTGCTAAACTCCCCGAACAGGCGGATCCATTCTGCTGACAGGGCTTTAAACTTCTGAAATACAAACACGAAACCAGAAAAACCTTCCAAACATCAACAGACCCGCAAACTCCACACAACGTGCTGCTGCGCCTGTGAAGCCGGAAGCGACGACCTGCATTTCAAAATAAGAGTCTGCATTTCGGCGCATTCCAAATGTTTTTAATCATTTTAAAATGTAAAATTTAATAACAGAAAAGTGTTCATTGTAAAGTGTTTTCAATGATGCAATAATGACAGTAATGCCTGGATGTGTGTGTGGTGTGTTTAATATATTATATTATATTATATTATAATATTATAATACATATATATATATATATATATATATATATATATATATATATATATATACACACACATATATATAAAATATAAATACATAGTATAATAAGTTTAATAAATGTTATGATGTATTACTGATATATTTTTACACTATTTTGTTATATATAATATATTGAACATTGTATATTGTGAAGGACGTTGAAGATAACAGCAACAATATTGATAATAAGAAGAAGAAGAGGAAGAAGAAGAAGAATGTATTATTTAAATGGAATATTATCATTATTGTCGTATTGTTGTTGTTATTATTATTATTATTATATTTCCGTTGTCATGACGCCTGTTTGTTTGCTCAACTTGGTTTTATTTTGAAATGAATGCAAAGATACGTGAAAACGCAGCACTTCCTGTTACTAATATTGGCTGTGTTCCAAATCCAACCTTAGTGCACTAAGTAGGAGAGTCTACCTTGTCTTCCGTGTGGCTGTGTGTTGGTGCTCAGCTGGTGCTGGTTCGGGTTTATTCCTTCATCAGGGGTTCCGGCCGCAGGACGAGTGAACCTGAGTGTTTAAAGGTCATTAAAGTCGCCGCAGCTCCTTTAGTGCCCTCATCAGGGCAACAGCGTGCGATTTGGGACGAATCCTCTGCTTGCCCTGGCTGTTTCGGGGGTTGCTAGGCGACGGCTTTGTTTGTCGCCCTGGAGACGGGTTCCATGTGTTTGATGTTTGATGTGTGTTGCGTGTGTGTGTGTGTGTGTGTGTGTGTGTGCTGCCTGGCCGCGGTGAGAAACCTTTGAGAAAAAGAGTTTGAAACGATGAAGCGGCTCTGTGTCTGTGAGATCTGTAACTGTGGGTAAGTTTTACTGGTTATTTGTTTTGATTTTCTTGTTTTTGAACTGGATTCATAAATCATTCATGAGAGCTTAAAGTGACACCTTCAGAGAGCAGACCTGTTAAAAATAGCTGCTCGTTAATATTTTACAGTCTGCAGAACTGAAGGTGTTACACAGAAACCTTCCAGGAGTTTCATTTACTAAATAAATAAACACATAAAGAAAGAAAGACTATTGTAATATCAATTAAATAGGTTTTGAAATATGTGTGTGTGTGTGTGTGTGTGTGTGTGTGATTGTGAGTGTGCATAAAAATTACCTTTGATTAAAAAAAGGTATTTTGAATGTCCTGCTGATTGATTAATTGATTGATTGGTTGATTGATAGCAGCCTCTATTCTACACACTAACAACATACTCTAAATAATTCTCTAAACGTTTCTGAAATGTTCTCCCATCCTTCTCATCCGTAGGCGGCACCGCTGCCCTCACCAGCCCACAGCGCTCTTCAGGAAGGGAAGTGAGACGTGTGCGGTCAGCGAATACGTGGAGAAGTTTCCGGTCTACGAGAGCAGCCGTCCACCCAAGAGCCTCAAACCCAAATATGAGCTGAAGGGCGAAAGAGGCCGGATGGAGGGAACGACCACCTTCAAGTACATGAACCTGAAAAAAAACAACTGTTCATTCACTCACTCACAAGGGCGTTAACAACACTAACAAACAATAACAACAATAAACACAGGCTGGAGGACACGGCGAGTGTGGAAGAGGGGAGAAGAAGAGAGTGCAGGCAGGTTGGAATGGGTGGAGAAGAGTGACAGGAGTGATCTGTGACAGACGGGAACGAGAAAGAGTGAAAGGGGAGGTATACAGGATGGTAGTGAGACCAGCTATGTTACACGAGTTGGAAACGGAGATGAAACGACCATCTAGTGGAGCTGGAGGCGTCAGCTTTAAAGATACCGAGATTTGCATCAGGAGGGGACAAGGATGGACAGGAATAGGTCTATTAAGTGTATTAAAGGGACAGCTCAGGGTGGATGATCTGGAGACAAAGTCAGAGAAGTGAGACTGTGTTGGTTTGGACGTGTCCAGAGGAGAGACGAGGAGAGGATGAGGATGGAGCTGCAAGAGGAAAAGAGGAGGTTTATGGACGTGGACAGCTAATTAGTAGTTTGAAGGAGGAAGATGCAGAGGACAGGAAGAGACGGATGATCCCCTGTGGCGACCCCTAAACGGGAGCAGCCGAAATAAAGAAGATTATTATTATTGTTTATCGTAAATGAGTTTGTCTCAGGAGAAAGATCGTTTTCCTTTTGTACCTCAAAGTAGAGCAAACATAAGAGTAAACATAGAGAGAGCCTGGAGTCAGGGTGGAGTTTCGATCTCTGACTCGAGGTACCGTTGCCTTAATGTCCACCGTGTTACCACAGATGTCGTCTCTCTTTATTACTGAACGCAGGACGGATTTCGTTCCGTACAAAGTCAGCCGGCGTCCCGGGAGACAGCAGGCGGAGTACCAGCCGAACCCCGGAGAGATTGACCTGGACACAACCTACAAACAGGACTTCAACCCCTACCAGCTTCAGCCTGTGGCACCACTGCGCCCGAAGGAGAGGGTACGGGACGCCAGCAGAAAACTGGACACGGTGCCCACCTACCAAGGTTAAGAATTCAATAAATGTATCGTTCACTTCTGATTGGACATTGATATCAGCCCAATAGCTAAATCAGGATTAGCCCCACCCATTCATTATACAGCATTTAAGCCCTGCCCATGCAGTATACAGTCGTGGAGTTACCCCATTCAGCCTACAAGATATTTGCCCCACCCATTCAAGTTTTAGCTCCGCCCATTCAACATTTATGGCACACCCATTTAGCCTATAACAGTGTAGTGTATGTCTTTTCAATTTGCATTTTAATCCTGGCCATGCCATTTAGAACATTTAAGACTCAACTATTTATTTTATAGCAGTGTAACCCCGCCCATTCAGCCTACAGCAGTTGAGCCACGCCCATTTAAGATACAAAATGTTAGCGCCGCCCATTCCATTTACATCTGTTTAGCCCCATGCTTTCAACTTACATTTTAAGCCACGTCCATTTAGCCTATAGCAGTTTAGCACCCACCCATTCACTGTACCAAATTTGAATCCCTCACATTCAAACTAAAGCATTTTAGCCCCACCCATTTTGCTTACATCAGTTAAGCTCCACCCATTCATCCTAAAGCAATCTAGTCCCAACCCTCTAGCAGTTCAGCCCTGCCCATTTAACCAGTAATATTTTAGCCCCACCCATTCAGATTTCAGCCCAGATTGATCTAGAATGAGCCAATCAGAACAGAGCTTATTCATTTTTATCAACCTTAAAGTTACAGTTACATCAGCAGCCTCAGCTCTGCACAGTTCTCAACAAAAAAAAACCAAAAACATTTTTTTCTCCAAAGAGGATTTCCGTCCGTGGGAAATCTCCAAGCGGGAGTTAACCAAACCGGACGTGGCATACCATCCTCCAGCGGTGAAGTTTGGCAACACCACAACTTTCCAGGATGATTTTGTCCCAAGAGGTCCGGTTCTCCGAGAGAGCTTCAAGCCTCCAAATGCAGCCAAAGTGTCCAGTGCTCCATTTGAGGGGACGACCAGTAACCAGCTCTCCTACGTTCCTCACCCTGTGGAGGCTCGCTTCATCAAACCTCCAGAGGAGTACAAGCCCAGCGGCCAGCCCTTCCAGGACCTCACCACCCACAGGAGGGACTACCAGGTAAGGGGACATCTTGAACTGGGCAGCTTATCTAGAACTGATTGAAACCTGGTTAAACTACATCTCCACCTGGTTAAGTGACATGAATGGATACATGAATGTTAGTTTGTGCTGCTACACCTCTGCAGTCATTGATGTATCTAGAGCTGACCTAACCTTGCTTACCCTGCTTACAACAAGACTCATATCTAGAACATACTTAAATGGTGACACATCCAGTACTGACTGCAACCTGCTTAAAGAACATCAGTGATATATCCGAAACTGACTGTCAACCTATGGTTCCCCAGTCAGTGACGTATCAAGGGCCGACTCAAACATATCTAGAACTACTGAAATCTTTCTAACCTAATCTGTGAATTGACCCAAACTTGCTTAACTACAGCTCAGTAATGAATCTAGAACTGACTGAAACCTGGCTACAGTGTGGCTCAGTCAGTTTACCATGGTTTGAAAATCAGTGCAGTAGCTAGAACCTCTGCAAGGTAGTGAATGATATTTTTCTCCTGAAATTGGTCCCACCCATTGTCAATCAGTGCCTGATTGATTGATTGATTGATTGATTTCCTTGTTGGTGTGGATAGTTCATGAATATGTTAGGTCTTCCAGCTCCTGAACCCCAAATTTTAACAGTATTTCCAAAGTTCTTCCTACAGCCTAGAAGGACTTGAGGGTTCCTTGTTTTCTTAAAAGCCAAACGACACTTAACTCGTCCACTCCTACTACCAGGGTCTTCCAGGACAGATGCCCAAAAGTTGCAAGCCTGAGCGGGTCAAGATAGCCTCCGACGTGCCCTTCCAGAGCAGCACGGAGTTCAGCGAGCGCTTCCAGCAGTGGCCGGTCTCTCTACCACAGCTCCACAAGTCTGTGGAGTATGTGAGTCCCACTGCAGACATGGATTTGAACACCACCACCAGAACCACCTTCATTAAGCACGAAGTCCAGCCCTTCATCTCAACCAAGCCTTTCTCCCGGCCGACCCGTTCCACCGCACCCTTTCAGGGCAACACCACCATGAAGGAAGACTTCAAGCACTGGGTGTCGGACCGGCGGGTTGACATCATCCGCAAGCCAGAGGAGATCCAGAGGTCCAGCGTGAAGATGGACGACTTAACCACCTTCAAGGCCCACTTCATCCAGCACCCCCTGCAGCCCAGCATCAGCTACAAGCCCCTGGGGGCGCCCCTGAGAGCCAGCGCCCCACTGGAGGAGACCACCATGTACCGTACCGAGTTCACCCCGAAGAAGGTCAGCATGTGTCCTGCCAGCTTTGAACGTCCACCCGGGTTTGTCTTCGAGGACACCGACCAAAGAGGCCACAGGATCTTCCGCAGAGTGTCAGCCCAAGACAAGATTCAGGTGCAGGGCCTCAATGCCGTGGCTGTGATGTCCTAATAACATGTCCACAAGTTCAAAACAGTCCTCTCCGAATCGTTATTACGTTAAAATTTTTGGCCAGTCTTGCAGATATAGTCAATTTGCCGACACGTGTTTGGTGTGTGAAGCTGAAGCTACAAGGCTAGTGTACCAACCAGGTTACCAGGGATGCCCCGCGAATGACTGGTGACACGTCCAGGCAATTTCTCCATCTTTTGCTCCCATTTGCGCTGGGACATGTCTCAGCATACCTCATTATCCTGCTAAGGATAAGCATCCTAAATAAAGTATGCATGGTTACCTTGGTAACCAAACTCCCTGGGTCCAGTATAGGGGTGCACGATGTGGGCTAAAATCTAACATTGAGATTCTATTGGTGCATATTGCGATAGGACTTAATAAAAAACATCAAGATGAATCAGTAATGTGAAAAAGGCAGCAAATCCAGTGCCTCAAAAGTATTTATTTTTTACATGAATATCTCGATTTATCGAAGCACTCAGTATCACCTACCTGCTCATTTGCATATTGCAACCTTCTGCAGTATCGCAGGGATAAGTATCGGGATGATTAACTGATGGCATTTTGTGCAGCTCTAGCCTGACAGATTTTATTCATCAGTAGTGATTGGTATGACGACGGTCTGATTATTACACT
The DNA here is from genome assembly GCA_017165825.1 of Hepsetus odoe. Classification (NCBI taxonomy): domain Eukaryota; kingdom Metazoa; phylum Chordata; class Actinopteri; order Characiformes; family Hepsetidae; genus Hepsetus; species Hepsetus odoe. The sequence goes on along the minus strand of CM029380.1, from coordinate 1,472,985 downwards.
TAATGAGTTATTAATTTATCATCAGTTTATTAATTTAGGCCGATTACGCTAAAACTACAGTAGCAAACTTCAGACACCGAACACGTCCTAGCTGATCAGATACATTTAAAATAAAGGGTGAAATGTGTACACTTAATCACTGGCCAAATCATTAACCTTTGATTAGTATTTATGATAAACACCTGAGGGAACCTAGGACACAAGGCCCGGTCCCTTTTGTCCCGACCGCTTGTTGAGTGTCCTCTTGCCCACTTAGAATTTGAAATCTTCCCCTGAAAAACGAAACAACCTTCGGCGAGACAACCTGATTTCTCGGAACGCCTTCATTACCAGTGGCGTCCTGTCGGTGAGCTGGTCTGTCTGCATTGAAGTTACAGGACATCAGACCTCACTGCTGGACATAAGTTACATTTAGGGCATTATAAGGCATCATAGCAAAGTACATGTCCAAATGCGGGAACGTCCCACAAATCAGCGGCAATGATGTAACACTATAGCTGTGTCCCAATTCAGGGGCTGTGTCTTTCACAGGATGCGAGAAAGCACCCAGCCGTCTCTTTCCCGATAAATGCAGCCCTCGTTTCCATGGAAACGGAGGATCTAACAATCCCAGAATTCATTGGGCGGCAGTGACGATTATTTTTATCAGCTAAAAATACTAGTTGGTTTGTTATTAATAGTCGTGGCACTACCTACAGATGTTGAGGTTGCTAGGCAACAGGAGCGACCCATCCTTGCAAAGGACGAAGTCCTTAATTGGGACACACCTTCTGTATCTAATTGAGGAATCAGCATCAGTAATGGTTTTTAATAGATTTGACCGGACAGGTCCAACGCTGGGAATCGAACCCACAACCTTGCTGTCAACTGACATATGTCGATTTCCCTGAAGATTATAAAATGATCAAACTTGTTTTGACTGGAAAGATCAAAGAATCAAGCAGGTCTGTATATTGTCCAGTGCTGATTATGGAAAATGTGCCACACAAAAATAAAACTGTCACATAAAAGTCTGTTTATTTGTCTTTACACTGCAACACAGAGAAGTGTGTAAACTGTTGTTAATCCAGTCACGACCAATCCAGCTGTGCACAAAACAGGCCGGGACGTCCCGTAGGAGAGGTCTCAGCTAACTGCTGGTGGATTTCAGTGTACACTATATATTGAGCGGTCTGTCTTCTTCAACATTGCGAAATGTGATTATAATGCATGCGAATAACTACAGGAGGACACGATACTCATGGTTTACCACATCAACAAGTGCCAAATGTCCTTTTTTTGTCTTAAATATGGATTAAAACACGAGGTACGAAAATAAAGTCCAAAATCTCTACACTCAGTGTACAATATTGCACTTAAAAACACATTATATACAAGAAATATTTTACAATGCAGCACGTTGGTTGAACACACACTCACACACACACACACACACACACACATTAAAAAAAAGTACATCTAAACCATTTCCACTGGAGAACCCTTCACGTTTCCTTCATATAAAACACTTTTAAAGGAAAACTGTCCTTTAACCTGGCCCTGCTGAGCTTTTAGCACAGTCGAATATCAAAAACCAAAACCTTGACATGTTAATGCCTCTCTCACTCACTCATTTTCTGAGCCGCTTGCCCTGATTAGTGTGGTGCTGGAGTCTATCCCAGTTCTCGCAGGGGGAAAGGCGGGGAAACAGCCTGGACAGGCCCCCAGTCCGTTACAGGTGAGACACAAAAACACACTCACACACACTTACACCTGGGGGACAATTTAGCATCTCCATTCCACCTGCTTTGGACGGTGGGAGGAGACTGGAGCTCCTGGAGGAAACACACACATACACAAGGGAGTACATGTCCACTCCATACAGAGAGGATCTGGACTGTCCTGCCTGGGAATCGAACCCAGGACCTTCTTGCGGTGCTACCACATGATTACCAGTCCATAAATATTGTTGGCTTATAACAGAGATTTGGTTTTTAAAAAACACTGGATTTCCTTTAAGGTCATAATTATGCAGGTTCTTAGCCATAAGTCATTAAATGCGTTGCTGATGGTCCACAGTATGTACACGTCCCTCCGTCCTCACCACAGCGTCCCTTCACACTTGTGAATGGTCCAACAGGATTCTGTGCTTCTTACCCCAATCAGTGAATTCACAGCGACACGTTTCTCATAAATTAATGCGGACATGGTGCTGTTCATGAGGACAGGGAGACACCCGTCAGAAAAGGACTGAGACTTTCAGTTTGTCAAAGTATGTCCACCACAGCTGGATGAAAAAAGGTCCTTTAAGTCCAAACACAGTGCATCTCTTTAAAGTTGACCAAATTCAGAAACAGCACTGGTTCTGGAGAGTTTTCCCACACGAGGATTTTTCCACATTGGCACCGTGAGACGTGTGGGACAGTGGTGCGAGCAGTTCCACTGCTGCCCATTAGATGGCGTCCTGTGAGCAGGACTGGCAGCAGCGCTGGGTGTACGGCTCCACCGAGCACAGCCTGAGGCGCTTCACCACCGCACAGTAATGTGTGGTGTCCATACACTCACCTGCACGAAAGACTAAGCATTAAACAGGGACACGAGGACAAAAACATAAAGACAAGTCAAACAGGAGACAGGAGGGTACAGTGTTGCTACCAGTAATACTACCAGTACTACTTCTACTACTAGTCCAGCTACTACGAATACTACCAGTACTACTTCTACTGCTGCCAGTAATACTACCAGTACTACTTCTACTGCTGCCAGTAATACTACCAGTACTACTTCTACTACTATTACTGCTTCCAGTAATACTACAAGTACAACGGCTACTACTACTATTGCTACCAGTAATACTACCAGTACTATTCCTACTACTACTATTGCTATCAGGAATACTACCAGTACTACTACTACTATTACTGCTTTCGGTAATAGCCACAGTGCTACTTCTACCACTACTACTATTACCAGTAATCCCAGTACTTCTGCTGCTACTACTACTGGTACTAAAAATTCCATTACTACTATTATTACTGCTACTGCTACTACTCCTAATACTACTACTGGTGCTGATTTACTGCTACCAGAAAATGTATTACATTGCATACTAACACCTACTTCTATTACCAGTGCTTTTACGACTTCATCACAAGTGATGCTTTTACTTAGATTACTTCTACTACTATACTGCTGTAAGCAGTAGTACTGCTGCTGTCTCTCCTACTAATACTGCTAAAAATGTTATACCATTACCACTACCATTAGAGCTACTTCTGCAATTACCAGTAATAGTACTACTACCACTACTACTACTAATACCAGGACTACTATTGCCACCAGTGCTCCCACTCAAAGTAATAGCACTGCTAATGAAACTAGTTTAATCCAAAACGAGTGCCGGTGATGGTGAGAGAGAGGGAGGTGAACGACGTACTGCCGCAGGATGTGATGTTGCAGTGTTGCCAGGTGAGCGGGCGGCGTTGCCAGGCGCAGTACAGGTCAGGGAGTGTCTTGTTGTTATGGTGATGGACACATTCGACCTTGCGCGACTGGAATCCGCTCCCGCAGGCCGCCGTGCAGCGTCGCCATGGCGATGCCCGCCACTGAACATCACACACCTCTGATGTGCAGTTCCTCACCGAGGCTGGTCTGAGGAGGGAAGGCAGGAGTGAAGGAGCGTGAGTGTGTGTGAGTGTGTGTGTGTGTGTGAGAGAGAGACAGAGAGTATTTGGTGACTCTGATACACACCTCTGTTTGGGGTCGCAGGTGGGGCTGGAGCTGGAGCTGTTTAGATTTCTGCAGGAAACCGTCCGGCTCTGAGTGGACATGGATGGACCCAGGCAGCGGCCAGAACACTAGATGCAGAACACACACACACACAAACACACACACACACACACACACACACACACACACACACACACACACACACACACACACACACACATAACATTAGATTTTAAAGCTGTGATATAGAAAGTCTGGATTCTGTTTGGGTACATGGAATCAGTCCACCTTAAAAATATGTTCTCAAAAGTATGTTCTTTAAATAAAGGTACTGAAGATCCTTGAGAACATTGCAGGAACAGTTAAGAACCTTCTCTGCATCTTAGTGGGTTGGGGATGGGTTTTACAGAGCCAGCCCACCTTAAAAATGTACCCGCAGTGGAATATGATGGTTCTCATAAAGGTGCTGAAGGTGGAAACTGAATTCAGCTACCTGTCCCCATGACCCGGTGACCCACTCAGCGCAGGCGTCCGACACACACTCCTCCTTCTCGTCCGGCCGAGGGCTTCCCTCACACTCCACGGTGGGCAAAACTCGCATGTTCCCGCCCACCTCCAAACGCTGGCACGACACCTGCCGCAGACGGACACCTCGACCACACGACGAGGAGCATTTGGACCAGACGGTGGAGACCCAGCTGAGAAAAAGATCACAGTTAGACAGTCTGGACCTGGAATAACAGCTTTTCACATTGTATCACAAGTTCTGGGTTTTTCTTTGATCCCCTTTCATCTTATTTGTTATTTCTGTGTATCGAGAGCGAATGCTATTGATCAATCAGAGTAAAGGAAATACCTGCTCATAGCCTCTAGGAGGCAGTAGCTACATATATAGAATTATCAAATGATTAATATTGTACTTTTTAAATATTTTTTATTTTAAATGCCTCAAAAATCAAGCACAGCTGCAATCTGGATATGACTCTGGAAATTCATTTTATTCTGGATTTTAATTTTATTTCTCAATTTAATTAATTACTAATTCATTTTATTTGAACTTTCCTTTCTGATATTAGTTTTATAATTTATTCTGAATATTAGTTTATTTAAAATGTATTCTGATTTCATTTTTTTTTTTACAAAAACATTTTTTCTGCATAAAATTATTACAATTTTATCCAGGATGTGGATTTTATTAGAACTTAATTCTGGATTGAAATAATTAGACCTTTATTATGGGGACTCATTTGGTTTAAGATTAATTCTGGAGATATTTTATTAGGATTTTTTTTTTTTGTTGTTGAAAATAATGATTTCAAACTTCTTTCTGACAGCATTAGAATATTTTATCATTTCATGAGTAGCACCCTTCACGCTCCCTCTTTATTATAAGGATGGATGTGCTGAACTCTTTCCCTCTGATACATCTCGACAGTGAGGTTTTCTGAAGCTCAGCATTCGAGTGTATTGGAGGAGCAGGACGACAGGCCGAGGGAGGACAATAACAAAGAAGGGCTTTGTGAAAGGATTCCCCCCGTAGCGTCCCAGGCCTGCCGTTAAGCGCTTTCACAGATCGGGATGATTCATGTGCTCAGCCTTGCCGCACGGCAATAATCAGGTGATGTTTTTGGCACGGCTGTCCGAATCTAAAGCACAGTCATGCTGCACTATCTGCTTCCTGCTTCTTTAAAAAGCCCAAAGCAAATCCAGACGTGATGCTCTGAAACCTGGAGACAGAGGTGGTCCTACACACGGATCTGAGAGGTCTCCTTCACTGCCTGGGCAACAATCCGGTGATTATTATTTGCCAGATTTGGCCAATTTTGCACTCAACGTTTCAGTCACAATCGCAACCCCTGTTTGTGAAATTCCTTCCGAGGCAGCGGTGGTCCAGTGGTTAGGGACTAGGCCCCATAATCCGAAGGCCATGGGCTCAAATCCCGGACCAGTAGGTTGCCCTGAAGCAGCCTCGAGCAAGGTACCGTCCCCATCACTGCTCCCCGGGTCCAGCCCCCTGCTGGATGAGGATGTATTTGGTTGTGGTCCACTGTGTTTCACAATGACCAGCAGTCACATTCACTCAATTCCTAGTGCTCTGCATTTAACCCATTCAAACACTCCAGTGGTGAACACACACACCAGGAGAAGTGGGCAGTCATATCCAGAACATGGGGAGCATTGATGGGGACAGTACCTTGCTCAAGGGTACCTCAAAGCAGCCTAGTGGTGTGGGACTCGAACCCACGACCTTCCCTGAACACTGGGACTCCGCTGCCCCATACCGGTTACACCGATCAGAGACAGTGGGACCCATGTTACAAGGCACCTGGTGGAACCTCCCACTAGTGTGTCTGTTTTCTAAACTACGTCACTAACGCAAGCGAAAGGAATTCGTCAGTGAGTCCGATCTTTATTTTCTTTCAGAAAAGACAAAGCGACAGCTGAGCTGGAAGATTAAGAAAATGACAGTAACAATAAAGAATATAAACTCTTCCACCAGGTTTCATTGGCTGTCACTACCAGGTCACAGCACTTGTCACAGGGTTTGGACTCGGGACCAGATGTTTAACCTGTCAGTCGGGCAGTTTTGAGGCACTGAGGAGTCTCTCTCAGGACAAACAGTTCAAACACAGCGACCGGAGGTGAATCTGAGCCCCGAGTGCTGACCTGCCTCTGATCTGGGACTTTTCCCGGCGATCAATGAAAACTGTCGGCACGTCGGAATCAGAGACTAAACATTATTATATTTGGGACTTATTTCCCAAAGAGACAAAAATACACGGCACTAAAAACAAAAATTATTACTTTTTTATTCTAAAACAAACTGTTGGAAGTTTCATAGCAACCTGACGGCTCTGGCTTTAGGCTGGTTTCTCTGATTTGACATCAATTCAGACTAAATACGAGCGAAAGCTGGACGCCGAGAAAGATCTGATGCTCAAACTGGTTTCTGCAAATTCAAACGGGGACACCTTTCAGGACTGGCAGTAGTTCCTTTCCATTTGTGCTCAGATTGCACTGAGAAAAAGTCTTTCTCAGCTTCATTTGGCTCCACATTCTTAGGGAGAATAAAAAGACCATCTAAAATGCTCAATGTGGATTTCTTTGTGGGATGCATGATCTCGCTGGCTGCTGTTTGCAATTACTTTTTAAATCACAGCAACGTTACCATACAATAGTCCAAAAAAGCAGAAATAACTAATAAAATTTAACCGCGATTCTCTTAAATCCCAGTCGTGACACAGAGGAGTTTTGACATGAAGACAGCGGCGAGGCTCTCCTGCAGCGTCCTGCTGGACTGAATCACAGCCCAGTGTTCGCCCGTCCCGTCTGGAAAGACTGATGTTAGGAGGTGGATGACAGATGGGCTTTTTAATGGCGAACAGCAGGTTGGCCCCGAATTGCAGGCCAATGCTCAGGAGCAACGCCGCTCCGTGATCCGGGCTGGATTTAGCTCGACTTTGCTGAATTCGGAGCGCGGGGTCTATAAAGTGATTCATCATCCCTGGAGAATTTATTAAAGACAGAAGGTGCATGTCAGAGCGCTTGGCACCATGATGGCTGACGTCCTTGTAATTGGACATCCGTTTAGGAGCAGCAGTTTCTGTGTACTGTGGCTGAACTGAAGACTATCTACCAGCTACAATTCCAGAAGAAGATAACTTTGATCCACTTTGAGTGGATCCAATCCCGTGTGAGTTTGTGATTTTAATCCAGTATGAATCTGCTGTCGCATCATCATCATGTTTGTGTTTGTGAAAGTTTGTCATTGTGAGCACAGTGAACCACAACTATACACCTCCTCTGTCTTTAACCCACACACACTGTCCAGCAGGGGGCAGCCATATCCAGCAGCCGGGGAGCAATGACGGCAACGGTACCTTGCTCAAGTTTACCCCAGGACAACCTACTGGTCTGGGATTCGAACCCACGGTCTTCCGATCCTGGGGCCTAGTCTCCAAACACTGGACTGGCACTGTAGAGTATTTTAATCTGGTATGAATGTAAAAGTGTAGTTTTACAGTCTGACCCTGATAACTGAGAAGGGATTTTAATCCAGTATGAATCTGCAGTGTAGTGTTTACACGCTGACAGTAATAAACATGGTAATAATACATTACTTTACACAGTGAAACAGTGAAAACTAAGCCCAGGAAGAACGGGAGAGGTTACCTGGGTGGGCAGTGGTGGAGGTTGCATGCCCGCGGGGGGGACACCGGTCTGGGTCGGTTCTGGCAGGACGACGGGTGTGTTTCCTGACCGTCGGCGCCGACACACACAGCCTTTCTGATCTGAGAGCCTCTGTTCCCACAGCTTGCGCTGCACACACTCCACTCACCCAGTCGCCACTCAAACGCTGCACACAGCAACGCACACCAGGGATTATCCGTGTTCCTCCACTTAAAATGGCTTTTCCAGAGGCTCCTCTAACAGTGGAGGCTCCAGTGTTAATCAGGCTGCCCCCCAAGACCCCTCATCCCACACCCTTCTCACAACCCGGTAATGACTTAACAACCGTGGTCTGAAAACGAGCTCAGCACACACTGACCCTGTGAGAGAACCTGAATCCAGGCAGACGCCGGCTGGTCGTTGATGCGCGTTTGGCACCCGTATCGTCCTTCAAACCTGCCGGTCAGCGTGTTTATCTCCAGGACGCGGCCGCTGACCAGCGCTCGGTGGTGCAGCCCTGCCGCCTGCTTCAGGGTTTGGTTCTGAAACGTCCACTTGATCGGCCTCCTGTGGCTCGGGACGACGGGACAGCCTAGCAGGTGAGACAGTGTAGACACAGAAATTCCTTAAACTTTAAAAGTTGCAGAGAACAAAAATGTAACCAAGACAAACCACAGTTTGTTTAAGCTTCATTCTTTCTGTCCTCAGACAGGACTGGGACGGTGGCGCTGAAAGATTTGACTAATTGGGCACAAATGGTGTGTAAAGACAACAGGTGACCGGTTCACACCCGTTCCTCATCATTTACTGACTCTAATCTACTGGAGCTGAGCTCAGCTCTTGGTCTCCTGGAGGGAACGCACAAAGACACGGGGAGAACCACTCCACACAGAAAGGACCCGGACCGTCCCGCCTGGGAAGCAAACCCAGGACCTTCTTACTGTGAGGTGACAGCACCACTGACTGCAGCACCATGCCACACACACACACACACACACACACACACACACACACACACACGTCATTCGGAGCTATCAGTGAGACTTTACCTATCCTGAGAATATCTCCCAGAGCAACAGTGATGATGGTGCCGATCCGAGAGGCCATCACCACCCGCTTCCTGTTCGCCTCCTTCTGCTCCGCTGGAGCTGCCAGGGCAGGACGGGACAGATCAAATTCATGGTCATGATTTTAAACCGGCACAGCGCTGTGCAAAAGTCCATTCGTTCCTTCATCGTTTGCTTCCATTTTGCTTATATGTCAATTTTACTGCTCCCAAACAGTCGCTTTCACTTTCACTTTACATGTATGAATAAAAGGGTAAGCTTAAAAGTGTCTTATGCACTTTAATAAAGTATCTGTTACAGAATTTACTCTTCTGAATGGTTCAGTCCAGTAACGGACTGGGAGTTCGTGATTATGGTAAATGGGGACAAACTGTCTCAGAAGGATCATCTGGATCATCCTTTTCATTGGAGAATCCATGACGTGCCTCTGCTCGCCCTGAAACTCACCCGTCACGTGGAGAACGCTGGAGGACGCCGCTTTGCCGATGGGATTGGCAGCAACGCAGGTGTACGTGCCGTCATCCTGCAGCGTGAGGTTCTGGAGCAGCAGGGAGGTGTTGGGCAGCAGGGCAGCGCTGGAGCTCAGAGAACCTTCCAAACGGTGCCACGTTACAGACGGCTGAGGAACACCTGCTCAGAGAAACCAGACAGAAGTCCAAAGGATTAATGATTCAAAGATCTTCAAACAGATTCAGTGTGATCGGACTGTTTCATTGTAATTCTGAATAATCATAATATTCATTATCATAATGATTATAATAACAAATACACACACATCCATAACATCACCTCGTTCTTTCTTTTCTCTCTCACTACTGAACGGAGAGGAGAACAGAATGGAATTGAATGGAACTGAATTGAAGTGAAGTTAAGTGATTGGAACAGAACAGAATAGAATATTATTGCACTGAAGTTAATTGAATTAATTTGGACTGATGTTAATTGAAAAGAAACTGAATCGATTTAAAAAAACTCTCTTTCAACTAGAATTGACCTGAAGCCAATTATACTCACTATAATAGCCTCAACTTTAGCATCATTCTTTAAAGTGTACAGAAAGTGATATCAGGTTGGGGTATAACGGGTGGTGGTGGTCTAGTGGTAGGGTACTTGCCTCTGGATCAAGAGGTCCCCGGTTCGAATCCCACCTCTAGCACTACCACCACTGGGTCCCTGAGCAAGACCCTTAACCGTAAATTTAAATGTAAATGTATAATAGAAATAAAGCAAATTCATTCAAATGGAATTAGAGTGAATTTAAATTGAACAAAGTTGCAAAGGTTGCAAAAAAAACTGAACTGAACGGAATCAGATTAATCAAACGGAACTGAACTGAATCAAATTCAATCAAACTAAATTGGAAGCAGTTCAAACTGAATTCAGTTCTGCAAAAATAAACTGAGCTGATGTGAATCTTCTGATCTGAATTGAATGGAATCTTCACCAAAAAAAAAAAAGGTCTAGTGTTTAGGGACGATGTTGGGTACGAATGCCAGACCATTAGGTTCCCCTGAGGGACCCTTGAGCAAGGTACCGTCCTAATCATTGCTCCCTGGTTACTGGACATAACTGCCCCCTGCTGGACGGTGTTTCGTTGCTGTGTTTCAACAATGACAAATAGTCACTTTCACTTCAACTGAAGTAAATCACACTGAACTGAATCAAACTTTAATCAAACTGAACTGAAGTGAATTAAAATGTGGAAAATCTGATCTAAAATCTGTCAGCTGGCAGGAGCCTAAATTCAGCTTTAAAACTTATTGTCATTTAGCAGAATTTAAAACCCGGAGACTGGTGGGGCATGGCAGCGCGAGGCTCGCATACTGCCACAAATTACTCCTACAAATGGGCATAATGAATGCAAATTGCCTCGCTCCAGCCTGCTCCCCCGGGACGCTCCTGTCTGCAGTAATGAGTAGCACATGGCCTGCAGTCTGCACTTTATGGGCCACTATTTTACAGCGGGGAGACATTAGGACTGACATATTGCTGAGCGCCGGTGAATACGGGCCTGGAGAACCGGCAAAAATGTGGGCAGATGTTTTTTGAAGCTGGAGTAAAGACGTAAGGCTGGGCAACAGGCACATGTTTCCAAACAGGTGAGACATGAACACACGCTCAAAAACTTCAGCATGTTCATTAACTCGTAACTCACATCACAATAATAATTTTTTAATATATCTTTTACATCTGTCACTTTTATAAGAGCCCTGTAACACCCAAATTTCCCATTCGTGGGAGAATAAAAGATCACTCTACTCTACTCTAATAGTTCAACACCCGACCACCAGGGGGAGCTAACACTCTACACACGAGAGTGAACTTTAACCTTACACACATTTCAGTCCTACATAGACAGACAGACAGACAGACAGATAGATAGATAGATAATAATATAATCCTTTATCTATAATCCCACGAATGGGAAATTCACTCTCTGCATTTCACCCATACACACATGTGCAGCAGTGGGCTGCTATTGAAAGCGCCCGGGGAGCAGTGATGGGGACGGCACCTTGCTCAAGGGTACCTCAGGGCAACCTACTGGGAAGGGGTTCGAACCCCTGATCCTCCGAGCATGTGGCTGACGCCCTAACCACTAGGCCACCGCTGCCAAATACTACATCGTCACGAACAGGATTCGAACCTGTGCGGGGAAACCCCATTGGATTTAGAGTCCAACGCCTTAACCTCTCGGCCACCGTGACGCCACAGATAGATAGATAGATAGATAGATAGATAGATAGATAGATTGATTGATTGATTGATGGACGGATGGATGAACGAATGCATGGATGGATGATGGACAGACAGACAGGCAAACATGGAGACAGATAGATAGATAGATAGATAGATAGATAGATAGATAGATAGATAGATAGATAGATAGATAAATGGCTGGATGGACAGACAGATGGATGGATGGATGATGGACAGACAGACAGGCAAACATGGAGATAGATGGATGTATGGAAGGATGGATGATGGACAGACGGACAGGCAAACATGGAGACAGATAGATAGATAGATAGATAGATAGATAGATAGATAGATAGATAAATGGCTGGATGGACAGACAGATGGATGGATGGATGATGGACAGACGGACAGGCAAACATGGAGATAGATGGATGTATGGAAGGATGGATGATGGACAGACGGACAGGCAAACATGGAGACAGATAGATAGATAGATAGATAGATAGATAGATAGATAGATAGATAGATAGATAGATAGATAGATAGACAGATAGATAGATAGGTGGATGGACGGATGGATGGATGGATGGAGGTATGGGTGGATGGACGGAGGTATGGATGGAGGTATGGGTGGATGGATGGATGGATGGATAAATGGATGGACAGACAGACGGACAGAAAGAGCAGAAAGAGCTTCTTTTCTACACCAACATTTAAAGGTTAATCAGTAAAGCCCACAGGCCCTTTTTCTCTGCCATGCTTTCAAAAATCTGACTGGATCATTATCTCTCTCTCTTTCACTCCTCCGTCACTCTCACGCCTCTTTCAGTAAAGAATCACAGCTGATGAAAAGGCCACGAGCAGCACTTTGTGCTCGAGGCCAGAACCGCTGCAGCAACAGGCATCCTTCAGCTGAGGAGCTGAAACCGTTTAGCAAAGCTTTCAGGCAAGCAGCCCAAGTCTGGGGCTGATCTCAGATCAGTTCTCACCTCAGATCAGCAGTAAAAGAGTCTAGAACAAATCCAGAAAGTGCACCGAAGGACCTCATATCACACATAACGTATAGAAGCCCTTCATACAAAAGTCTTCTTCTTTCAGCTGCTCCCGTTACGTGTCCCCTCAGTGGATCATCTGTCTCCATTTCTAACTGTCTTCTGCATCTTCCTCTTTCACACTGACCACCTGCATGTCCTCTCTCACCACATCCATAAACCTCCTCTTTGTCCTCCCTCTTTTCCTTGTTCCTGGCAGCTCCATCCTCAACATCTTTCTCCTGATATACTCCTCGTCCCTCCTCTGGACACGTCCACTTCTCTCACTTTGTCTCCAACAAAAGATAACAAAATCATGAGATCTAACCAATTTCTGACCAATGATCTGCTCGCGGGTCGAATCTCAGTCCAGCAGGAGACTGATGTGGGTTAAAACTCCAACCGAGTGAGGTGTTTCTATTAAAGTGGCCGCATAGAGAACGTACAAGATGTTTTCCGATAAAGTGGCCAGTGAGGTGTTTCAATGGAAATGTTTCCAATAAAGCGGCCACAGAAAGAACTCACATGATGTTTCTAATAAAGTGGCCAGTGATGTTAAGACACGAGGTTGGGGTTTCCATTAAAGTGGCCAGCAAATGAAAGCGCGGGGTGTTTCTAATAAAGCGGCCAGAGAAGGAACACACAAGGTGTTTCCAATAAAGTGGCCGGTGATATGAGACACAAGGGAGGTGTTTCTAATTAAGTGGCCACTGAGAGAACACGGGGTGATATTGAGACACAAGGTGGGTGTTTCTAATAAACTGGCCACAGATTAAATTGCCAGTAAAGTCTCCTGGAGTCGTATCTCTGCTCGGTGTTGGCAGCATTATCAGAAACAGTGTTTTTATCAAGACTCTTTCAGAATACTGCTCAATGGAGTGTCTGTAAAATCCACAGCAGTGAGGTTCTCCAACCCGTGCAGTTAGTCCGACGGAGTCCCGGTGCCAAAGTGGCGGTTTTCTCTCTTTTTTCAGGAAAAAAATAACCTACATTCCTGTGTTCCTTTTCCCCGTCTCCCCAAAAACAATGAACAATCGGCCCACTCCCAATCACACACTTTAGACCCACATGAATGTGTTATCAGACGAGGTGGTGCTGTTCGTTTACCAATCACACGCTCCACGGTTTCAGCCCTCAGGCCGGATTGTGGCGGCGGCGGCGAAAGATTCGCCTAATTGGGGAGAAACGGTGTGTAAAGTCAACAGGCGACCCTCGTGTATGAGATTTATACCCGTTCCTCGTCGTTTACTGACTCTAATCTGCTGTAGCTGAGCAGAGCTCCTGCTGTTTGATTGAGCTGTAATGTTTTATGGGCCCGAATCCTGTGATTGGACCCTTTGTCTCCACTGTTTATTGTTTGGAGTGAAGTTTTTATTGGGTGTAACTCTTTGAGGTATTACTGTTACTGCTGTACGATTAAATTTGATCAATTACATACATTATACACATACTTTACAATCAAGGATGTTTACAGTACCGTCTTTAAGTGACACTGTTTACATTAAATTAAATGATTACGTAATCAAATACATATGATTTACATTCACTTTCAGTTTTATTTATGAGTCAAGCCTCCTCACCAGACATCAAGCACCCTTTTTTCTTCCACTCAGTGGCCACTTTATTAGAAACACCTCGATTTTGCGTTCCCCACTGGCCACTTTATCAGAAGCGCCTACTGCGTTACCACTCAGGGCCACTTTATCAGAAACACCCACCTTGTGCTTCCACTCAGGGGCCACTTTATCAGAAACACCCACCTTGTGCTTCCACTCGGTGGCCACTTTATCAGAAACACCTACCTTGTGCTTCCACTTGGTGGCCACTTTATCAGAAACACCTACCGTGTGCGTCCACTCGGTGGCCACTTTATCGGAAACACCCACCTTGTGCTACCGCTCGGTGGCCACTTTATCAGAAACACCCACCTTGTGCTACCACTCGGTGGCCACTTTATCGGAAACGCCCACCTTGTGCCTCCACTCGGTGGCCACTTTATTGGAAACACCTGAGTTGTACCAGTTTGTATGATCAGACTTTCATCGCATAGGACTACCGATCTGCACTGGTTGCCATGGTAACCTTGAGCATGACTATGAATGGGTAAAACTTAGCAAACTAGTCATGTTTATGATCTTCGACCTTGGTCCGTGCAGTTCCTTTAGAACCAGCAGAACAGCTGCACTGTATTTGATGTGCGGAATGTTAAAATGTTTCTTCTTCAGTCTCTGATTTGTGTCTTCTTTTTAAATGTGTCTCGTTACTGCAGGTAAGCGAGAGGTGGTTGCTTTTGGTGCAGCCTGGGACGAAGACATCAGAGAGATCTCAGTTCTTCCAGTTCAAACAGGGACGAGTCATAAATGCCTGGAAAACCCTTCAAAGCAATGACCAGCTTCTCCTCCTTTGTCTTGGGAACAAATGTGTTTTCAGGAACTCTCGAGAGCTTCTAGATTCTGATTGGGTGCTGCCGAACTGTGACACGCCTCATTATTATAAAGTTATCTGGACTTGAGCTTAATCTTGATGCCCTCGTTGCCTAAAACACACAGAAAATGATTTCTGATCTCTTTGATGTTCTTGCCGCTCAAGCAG
This sequence comes from Hepsetus odoe, assembly GCA_017165825.1. Lineage (NCBI taxonomy): Eukaryota > Metazoa > Chordata > Actinopteri > Characiformes > Hepsetidae > Hepsetus > Hepsetus odoe. Next base: position 1,457,717 of record CM029380.1, on the reverse strand, counting down.
CAAGTAGGATCATCCCACTCACCTGTTGCGGGGCAGTCCAGGATGAGGCTGGCACCTAAACGTACACTGACTCTGCCCCCTACAGGCACCCTCAGCCTGGCGCTGCGGAGATCCGACACGTTCCCTGCAGAGGCTTTGATGGCAGGAGGCTCTGTAAAAAAAAAAAGACAAGATTAGCTTCATGTTAGCCAGGCTGTGTGTTCGCCCCCAAAATGATTCACTATGTAATCTTGTTACAGATGCTGGCGAGTTTAGAGAGACACTCAACAAACGTGAAGGCACATTTTATTATTTTTATTCATTTATATTATTTATTCATCATTTTCTTTACTTCCAATAAAGAAATGAATATTTCTGCTTTGAATGAACCTCTTACACTACAGTGGTTGTGTACAGTCTGCCAAGTTAATCTGATTTGAGCTGTTTGTTGTGCTTGGTTTAGCAGAACTGAGCTAGAGTTAAACTGAGTTGAGATAAGTTTAGTTGAACTAAGTTGAACTGAGTTGAGCTGAGTTTAGCTGAGCTAAGCGTAACAGAGCAGAGTTTAGTTGAGTTGCACTGAGTTGAGTTGAGCCTAGTTGAGCTGAGTTTAGCTGAGTTGAGTTAAAGTAAGCTGAGCTGTGTTTAGCTGAGCTGAGTGTAAATGAACAGAGTTTAGTTGAGCTGAGTTAAACTGAGCAGAGTTTAGTTGAGCTGAGTGTAGTTAAACTGAGTTGAGCCTAGTCGAGCTGAGTTTAGCTGAGTTGAGTTAAAGTGAGCTGAGCTGTGTTTAGTTGAGTTGAGTGTAAATGAACAGTTTAGTTGAGATGAGTTTAGATGAGCTGAGTTAAACTGAACAGAGTTTAGCTGAGCTGAGTGTAATTGAGCAGAGATTAGTTGAGTTGAACTGAGCTGAGCTGAGTTTAGCTGAGTTGAGTTAAACTGACCTGAGCTGAATTTAGTTGAGCTGAGTTTAGCTGAGATGAGTTTAGATGAGTTGAGTTAAACCGAACTGAGCTGAGTGTAGTCAAGCTGAGTCTAATCGAGCTGAATTCAGTTAAGTTGAGTTGAATGTGTAACTCAGCGGCAAGCAGCACTTGAGTAACTTCAGAATCGGATTCAGCTGAGCTGAGCTGGGTTTAGCTGAGCAAATAAGTTTATCTGAGCTAAGCGTGACAGAGCAGAGATTAGTTGAGTTGCATTGAGTTGAGTTAAACTGAGCTGAGCTGAGTTAAACTTAGCTGAGCTGAGTGTAATTGAGCTGAGCTGAGTGTAACTGAGCTGAGCTGAGTGTAACTGAGCTGAGTTAAGTTTAGATGAGTTGAATTAAACTGAGCTGAGTGTAACTGAGCAGAGATTAGTCGAGTTGAACTGAGTTGAGCTGAGTTTAGCTGAGTTGAGTTCAACCAAACTGAGCTGAGTTTAGTTGAGCTGAGTCAAATTGTTCAGTTAAGTGTGTAACTCACCGGCCAGCAGCACTTGAGTAACTTCAGAATCGGATCCTAGATCGTTTCGGGCCGTGCACCTGTAGATTCCTGCATCTCCAGCGCCAGGGTTGGCAATGTGTAGTCCTCCGGAGCTATCCCATGATCCCCTGGGAGAGTAGAGAGGAGAGACACCCAATCAGCAGTAGGATCTCGGATTGCAATGCTGAGATTTCCACATCCACGCATGGCACTTTAAACAATTAGACCCAAATTCACCTGATCCAGGCCGAGGCGAGGTTAGGTCAACACTGAAGCGTCTCGCATTAGAGAGCTGAAATCAGAGCATCCCGGGGCACTTTCGGGGAAAACACACTCAATGATCTGTCCTAATCAAATGTTACACAGCCGGAGGAATGAAGTGTTAAAAACTCTCATTTCCTGCACGTCACTCATAACTTTCCTCCCTCGCTCCAGCTGATCCTCCACCGAGCGATCGGGCTGTAAAACCCCGACTCTAAAGACTCTAAAGTTATGGATCTGATTAGAGCTGCTCCGCGTTAAGGTTCAGAAACATCATATGAAAGTTTTCAGACTCCTCTGAACACACTCTCATGGTCCGAGCTGATGATTTAGTGAAGTGTAAGTGAGTGAAAAACAACAAAATGCAACAACTGCTATATCCAGCGCTCGAGGAGCAGTGCTGGGGATGGTTCCTTGCTCAAAGGTACCTCGGGGCAACCTACTACTCTGGGATTCGAACCCATGACCTTCCGATCCCGGGGACTCATCCGTAAACACTAGGCCACCGGTGCGCCGTATCTGAAATTTGAAATAGAGGTATTCTCTGGTAGTAAATTGTTAAAAACAATGTCCCCTCTTTATATGCACTGGACGTGATATTTGGGACGAGCACCGGGCTTCGTTAACAACGTCGTCATTTGAGACATAATTCAGTTCTTCAGATGTCAGTCGGTCTGCTCTAAAGAGGTTCTCGTTTCTTTACAGTGGAAGTGAACGGAGCCAGACGTCCTTTCACAATGTGTCCCTCACCCCGAATGGGTTGCGTTTCCGGCATCAGACAGCGTCTTCGTCTCCATGTCTGTCTGTGATGGACATTCAGACGTCCGGTTCAATTCACACACACTGGGAACGGTTCTGATTTCACAACAAACCTACTGGGAAGAGTGGAGAAATTTGGTGGAGTTTCCCTTTTAGAGTGTGAGTTGGGTTGTGTTGGAGTGTGTTGGAGTGTGTGTTGGAGTGTGTGGAGTGAACATGTGAGCAATCCGTTCTGTGTAGGAGACGACTGAGAGGTTACTACACCAAAGAGATCTATAAAATACTGGTCTCTCTCTCTCTTTCTCTCTCTCTCTCTCTCTCTCTCTCTCTCTCTCTCGCCTCTGCCCTCTCTGTCTCTCTCTGTCTCTCTCTCTCTCTCTCTTCTCTCTCTCTCTCTCTCTCCGCCTCTCTCTCTCTCTCTGCCCTCTCTCTTTCTCTCTGTCTTCTCTCTCTGCCTCTCTCTCTCTCTCTCTCTCTCTGTCTCTCTCTCTCTTCTCTCTGCCCCCTCTCTCTCTCTCTGCCCTCTCTCTCTTCTCTCTGCCTCTCTCTCTCTCTCTCTCTCTCTTCTCTCTCTGTCTCTCTCTCTCTCTCTCTGTCTCTCTCTCTCTCTCTCTCTCTGTCTCTCTCTCTCTCTCTCTCTCTTTCTCTCTGTCTCTGCCCTCTCTCTCTCTCTCTGTCTCTCTCTCTCTCTCGCTCTCTCTCTCTCTGTCTCTCTGCCTCTCTCTGTTTATCTCCTCTGTCTCTCTCTCTGCTTTATCTCCTCTCTCTCTGTCTCTCTCTTCTCTCTATCTCTTCTCTCTGCCCTCTCTATCTCCTCTCTCTCTCTCTCTCTCTCTCGCCGCTCTCTGCCCTCTCTGTCTTCTCTCTCTCTCTCTGTCTCTCTCTCTCTCTGGTTTATCTCCTCTCTCTCTGCCTTCCTCTCTCTGTTTATCTCCTCTCTCTTCTCAAGCCTATTCTCTCTCTGTCTCTCTCCTCTCTCTGTTTATCTCCTCTCTCTCTCTCTCTCTGTCTCGCCTCTCTCTGCCCTGTTCTCTCTCTCTCTCTTCTCTCTGCCTCCTCTCTCTCTCTCTCTCTCTCTTGCCTCTCTCTGCCCTCTCTGTCTCTCTCTGTCTCTTCTCTCTGTTTATCTCCTCTCTCTCATAATTCTCTTCAACTCTCCCTCTGTGTGGGACTGCAATGGGTAGCTGTCTGTCTGTCTGCCTCTGTCTGTCTGGTTCCTGTCTGTCTGTCTATCTATCTCCATTCTGCCTATATATAGATTCATTAGAGTTGAAACTATTTACTGTTTTGATTTGTAAAAAGTATGTTGTGCTTTCTGAGTAAACGAACATCTGTTGTTTTATTGTTTGAAGTGAAATAAATATTTAGATTTTTGTCTTCACAGCGTTTGTTCTGCTCCCTACTTCTCTTTTCATCTGTGTCAGAAGAAGAGCGTTCGATGCAGGGGACAGTCCGTCCCATGGAGTGATATAACCCAGCAGAGCGGACTGATGTAAACACGAGACAGCAGACAGAGCGCGTGCTGACCTCAGCTGACTGCTTAACGCTGCCTCCTCGCTCTGAACTGATTCAGGCTTTTTCCATTTTTATAACAATCACCTCAAATCCAAACCCACAATTCAGCTCCACGCTTGAAATACCTCTTCAGGCTACTTCCCCACTCCACCAGACGCTCTGCATAATTCACACTGGATCTGGAATAATTCACACTGGATACTGAACAATTCAAAGTGATTATTGAATCATTCATAATGGATACTGAATCGTTCACAGGCCAGTGAATAATCTACAGTGGTTATTGAATAATTCAGGATTTATAAAGCTCTTTTTACAATTTATAGGATTTATTGAACAATTTCGAGCAATTTCTGCATAATTCATACTAGATATGCAACCAATCACACCACTTTCTACATACTTCAGTGCAGATTGACAGTGGAAACTAGAGATTTAAAAAAAAATAAAGTTGCTGAACAATAAGGCCCAGGTTAAAGGCTTTATAATTCAAATCTGAGGAAACTGACAGCAAACTTTCCCTGCCTTTCATTCTGACCAGGTTTCCAGCTTAATGGAAGTCTGTGTCCCCCCGTCCCTGTCCCTGTCTCCCGTAGACTATACACTGGAGGAGGATTCATCGGCTCAGGCTGGTGATGTGTCGATTTGCTTTACAGTTGTGCCAAACAGAGAAACCCCATCACTGCTGGACAGACAGAGCTTCATACTGAAAACCCCAAGAGGTTTATTTTACAGCTTCATTTCATTTCAGGAGGACCAGCGGCAACAACAGGAAAAGAGACGACAAATGATAAAAGACTTGATCCTATGTGCAGCTGTAATGACTTGGACAAGATTTGTTCAGAGGCGTGGAATACTAAGTGTCAGAAACCACAAGAAAGGCCATTTAGGCAGACAGTCTGGAGCATGAATTAGAGTTTTTTGCCAAATTATCACTGTGTTCGTCTGTGTGTCCTGCACCGCCCTTCTGTCAATTAGTAGTTTTAATAAATAAATCAAAATGAAATGACTAGCACTTTATCAGACCAACCACTCTGTTTGTGACTCTGTGTTGAGCTGCTGCTGAGCAATGGAGGAGAAGAGCAAATTACAAGCATCCAACTACTCAGCGTTCGCATCAGCAGTAAAGGATCCGCTGATCATCCTGGAATCATCTGCTCCTGTCTCTTCACTGCTTCGTGTCTTAAGTTCGACGCTTTGTTCTGCTTGAAGGTTCAGACGTAGATCACCGTGATTCAACCAACACAGAACTATCAAAACTGCTCAGGTACAGAGATCTGGACTGAACATGAGAGACAACAACACTGTCCTTCAGGAAGATCTGGAGAACTGCCTGTGTACAGAGACTGGACTGAAATATGAGAGACAACAACACTGTCCTCAGGAAGACCTGAGAACTGCTCCTCAAAAAGACTTTAAGATATCAAGAGGCGGCATCATCAGCATTGGTGACTGTAGATTTGAATAAAGCTTGTTGCTAAAGCTTGTTCTTAGTCCTGTGTTTACGTGTGTGTGTGTGTGTGTGTGTGTGTGTGTGTGTGTGTGTGTGTGTGTGTTTATAGTACTAACCTTCACATTCTGACTGGCAGGCGTTTAATTGGCTGGCTGCCAAAAACGCAATGATCAGTTCCATGTGTAAAGATGATACACTTCCTCACATCACACATCTCTATACATACTCACATATATATATGTGTGTGTGTGTGTGTGTGTCATGTCTGATACATCTATACAATGTTAAAGCTGCTTCATCACAAGGTCTCTGCTTCGTGTTGAAATAAGTTCCATGAAACTGATCCGCATGAGCCATTTTCCAGTTTATCTCGCCAGGTGTTTTATGGAGGAAGGTCGCCCGAGAGCCGCTGCAGGAACGAGAATGCCTCTGTGACATAGCAAAGCTCTGTGTACTGCCCCATTACTTTGCTGCAAGAAAGGAATTATCTAGTCTAAATATTACCCACAGAGCTGGAATGTGTCGGGAGCTACCAGTTGGCACCGGAGAGCGGCAGCGGGAGTGTAAGCATTTGGCCCATAGCCAAACTGGCCCCATAATCCTGGACCATCAGCACCACACTGACAGCTATTGGTAGCGCTGCACATGCTGGACGCCCTGACTGCAGTTGCTGTCGAAAAAAACCGCCGGGACCTCGCAACATGCACTGTGACATATGAAGCAGGCAAATCTGATTTTTGGGAACTGTTGCTCAGGGTCATTGAGAACACACTAACCTCGACCTTGCTTTTGCCACCTGAGTGCGAAACTGCAGGAAAAATAAAACACAGTGCTGTGCACCACCCCAAAGTTACTTTTTTACACCTTTTCATCTTTTACATTCCTATCTTTGCCATATTGACCAGGAATAATAAGAAATGGGAATGAATGGTTTAGCTAAAGTGCTGAAGAAACAAGGTTCAGATAAAGATGGTTCCACCCATTCAGTATTCAGCATCAGCAGAAACGAATCTGCCCAATCATCTGGAATCATCTGCTCCTGGTTCTTCACTGCTTCATGTCTTAAGTTAGACGCTTTGTTCTGGTTTGAAGGTCTAGATTTAGATCATCAGTGTGGGATTAACCAACACAGAACTATCAAACTGCTCAGGTACAGAGACTGGACGAACATGAGAGACAGCCAACACTGTCCTTCAGAAGATCTGAGAACTGCTCAGGCATGAGACTGACTGAACATGAGAGACAACAACACTGTCCTTCAGGAAGATCTGGAGAACTGCTCAGGTACAGAGACTGGACTGAAAATGAGAGACAATAACACTGTCCATCAGGAAGATCTGGAGAACTGCTCAGGTACAGAGACTGACTGAAATATGAGAGACAACAACACTGTCCTTCAGGAAGACTAGAGAACTGCTCAGGTACAGAGACTGGACTGAAATATGAGAGACAACAACACTGTCCTTCAGGAAGATCGGAGAACTGCTGCTCAGGTACAGAGACTGTACTGAAAATGAGAGACAACAACACTGTCCTTCAGGAAGATCTGGAGAACTGCTCAGGTACAGAGACTGGACTGAAAATGAGAGACAACAACACTGTCCTTCAGGAAGATCTGGAGAACTGCTCAGGTACAGAGACTGGACTGAAAATGAAAGACAACAACACTGTCCTTGATTCTCAGCATCGTACTCCAGCCCTGATCTCCCTTTCAAAGCCTGAGAACTTATTCATGGTGGTTCTAAATTTCTAGCTTCCATGGGCTCTAGAGTCCTTATAGTTCAAAGTTGCTCCCAAATAATAACTCAAGACGTATCACTTCTCCACTGGGATTGTAAAAGGTGTTATATGAATTGAAACTGTTGTAATTAGTGCATTAAAATGAGCATGTATGAAAATCGGAATCACTTACTTTCCAGTTTTTCTCAAAGTTAAGGGTCTGAGTGAGTGTTATACCAGGAAATCACTCAACAAAATAACGTGAACGCAAAAGACAAAGCCTGGCCATTCCTGAGGTGAGCTGATTTACGCTCAGTCCTTTAGGAGTTAGCACTTATGAGTCCTCCAAAATCCCGTAAAAGTACATTGAGCACAGTGTAGAGGTGTATTTACAATGTCTCTGGCTCTCCAAGACTGCTGCGCTTCCCCGATGAGACGCCGCGGAGAGGTCGGGACGCTGTTTGCACAGCCATGTCTCACTTGGGTCCTGTAGCGCCCCGCCAGGAAGACGGGCAGACAATGTTTGGCGACTGTCTGGGTGGAGGCTGCCTTGAAGGTCCAGGCTTTGCACAAAGCTGAATTACTAAGTCAATGTTTTCAGACGGTGTATTTAATGGTCAACATTAGAGCGTAGTGTACCAGACCACAACGTGACCCCAGAGAGACACAGAGGAGCAGAGCCAGCATATTTGACCTCAGCAGACCACATTACGTGAGAATTTAGGAGGTGAATGTTTGAGCAGGTTGATTAAAAAGGTTGGAGAGCACAGTCCAACTCTGCCATTTTGGAAGCGAAAGCACATTTTATCACTTTTATACTCGACGGAGAGGCAGAGGGAGTGTGCTTGTGATAGCAAATCAGACGGTTTAGCAAGAGAACTGGACTTCATTTGTTCTGGATTACTGGAGAACCTGTTTAGGTCAATGGTAAATGCTTGTATACACAAACCGTGCAACTGGGAATTCACGTCGAGGTAGTCCGTGCAGAATAAACGATCTTCCCAGACTGTTTAGTTGTGCACACATCAAAGGAGTGGACATGACAAGAATGGACTGTTCGGCAGGACCACCAGACATCTACTAGCATCTACTACCTGACATCTCATGGCTACAGTAACAAGAACATGATTAGGCAAATAGTTTGGTTATTTTTAGGTAAACAGGTAAGAAAACATTCAGCTGTATGTAAGTCTTAACCCCTCATTTCTTCACATTTTTCTTCCAGACTTTCTTGTATTTTTAATGTTGAAGAACAGTTCTCCAGATCTTCCTGAAGGACAGTGTTGTTGTCCCTCATGTTCAGTCCAGTCTCTGTACCTGAGCAGTTCTCCAGATCTTCCTGAAGGACAGTATTGTTGTCTCTCATGTTCAGTCCAATCTCTGTACCTGAGCAGGTCTCCAGATCTTCCTGAAGGACAGTGTTGTTGTCTCTCATTTTCAGTCCAGTCTCTGTACCTGAGCAGTTCTCCAGATCTTCCTGAAGGACAGTGTTGTTGTCTTTCATGTTCAGTCCAGTCTCTGTTCCTGAGCAGTTTGATAGTTCTGTGTTGGTTAATCCACACAGTGATCTACGTCTGAACCTTCAAACAGAACAAAGCGTCTAACTTAAGACATGAAGCAGTGAAGAAACAGGTGCAGACGAATCCAGATGATCAGGATCAGATGATCTTGGTGCTGGTATAACCAAGAGGCGTGAGCCTGGCTCTGAAGCACCATTTGAAACCCTGAGCAAGAACCTGAACCCAGAGGAGCTTAAGGAGACCCTCCCTGTCATAATTCCTCAGGTTGACAGGTGATCTTATCTGGAAACCAGTGAGTGAGAGAGTGTATTCATAGCATCCTAAGTAAAATAAAGTATTCTCCTACCTGGCTTTTAGTAGGAGTCCATCTTTGGTCCAGGACACAGCTGGAGGCGGGATGCCCTGCACTGAACACTGAAGTGTCAGGCTGCGGGTGGCGTTGGTTATATAAGCAGTCTGGCCTACATTGATCATGAGGTCCCTCTGGAAGCTCATGGCGGATCCGTGTTGCTTATGGCGAACAATCACAGCACGGCTCTTCTCTCCAGACCATTCTGAGGAGTTTGGGGTCCTGTCCAGATGCTTCCCTGATGTTCTCCCTTGAGTGGTTGATCCTTTATCTGAGGTGGCCTGAGCTGCAGCCATCTCTTCCATGACCTTGCCAATTAGGTGAGAGGCAAGATCATCGCTTACATCCCCACTTTCTGCTAGGCGGCTGATGTTCCTCACCAGTTCCTCAAACTGAGATGGTTCCAGCATGAAAGCCCCTGAAGGTGCTGAAAGCAGGGAGTCACTGACTGAGCTAGAGGCCAGAAGGTAGTTCCCTAAGGCCATGGGATCTTCTTTTGGCTGGCCTTCATCTAGATAAAACTCGTTCTTTTGCACCCAGCTTTGGCTCGTTTTTTGGATTGCCTTGACAACTGGCAATTCCTCCTGGTCCTGACATTTGGCACTGACAAATCCCCCCTCCTTGTTCAGAAAAGTCCTGGATCCCCTGTCACTTTTCTCTCTCCCAAAGCTCTTCTCCTCAGGATGTTCCAGAAGCCTGTTATCATGGCCTATCAGTTTCAAGATGAAGATGTCTGAGGCCTGGTTGGCCCAGCAGCGATACTCTCCAATATCTCCCACTTCTAGGCTATATATCCGTAATGCTCCAGATTTTGTGATGCTCGTGTGTTTGGAGTTCTGAAGACTCTGGCCATCTTTCTCCCATCTGATTTGGGATTTGGGGATGTGGCGCACTGGACATTTTATGACTATGGATGTCTTTGGAAAAAGGTAGGCTCTTCCACCAATGGTAAAACTTAACCTTTTCTCCTGCCTGGTCTGGATGTAGATGCGATTCAGGCCCAGAACCTGAGGGCATCGTCTCTTGGAGTACTTGTGCTCTGTAGAGGAGACACAAAAAAAGTTCAAAAAGGACTGGTAGGTTCAAACCGCCAGCTAGCTGATGACTCCAGTGCTCCAACATGCCACAGTGAGGAAAGCGAAAGCCAACAGAATTCTTCAGACCATTCAAATAATCAGTTTCAGACCCTGTTTCTGAAAGTTGGCGTGTCGAGGTTAAATCTAAGCCCAGAAAGGCAACAAATTCAAAGGGGATGTGAAAAATCTAATTCTGTACGCTCGAAGACAGATAACTCCTGAGAATGTAAACAGTGGACCAAACTTTAGCTAATACAAGATTTTCTGATTATTTTTCAGCACGGCAACTAAAAGCTGCTGACCTTGACAAGCTGTTGTCAAAATGTATCAATCTACAACATAATGGCATCCAACAGTCTAACAGAAATCACACAACTGAAAAAAGCCTGCTCCCCTAAAAAGGTCCAGGAAAATGGACCCCTGTAGATGAGAAGGAGCTCCACACACTATACGCAGTTGTGTAGAACCAGGGCTGATTTGAGAGAGACAGGCATGGACAAGGCCTCACTGTTGCAGGGGCTCATTCGGCAGCTCCTGATCAGAGGTGGAGGTTGAAGTCCACTGCAGGCGGATCTGTCCAGAGTGACCAGCTGCCCGGACGCCGTCAGCCTCCTGCACACAGGCTCCCGACGCTGGATCCCCTTTCCACAGGTCACGGAGCACTGAACACACATGGACACAAAGACAGACCAATAAAGAGACGCAACCTTTTAAAAAGGGCCAATGATGCTTTTCTGAAATGTGTCTTTCATAGTGTTATTAAGTTTTTTCTGTCAAAACGCCCTCCAAGGAGAGAAATCTAGTTTTCACTTGTAATGGTTTGATGGCAGAACATCCCGTCCTCTTTTTACATGATTACCCAAGATCCACCCCTCTGGGGCCTAGTGGTGAGGGAGTTGTCCCCAGGATCAGAAGATCATGGGTTCGAATCAAGGCCAGTAGGTTGCCCTGAGGTGCCCTTGAGCAAAGTACCGTCCCCGTCACTGCTCCCCAGGTGTATCCAATAGCTGCCCCCTGCTGCACGTGTTTGTGTGGGTAAAATGCAGAGGCGTAATTTCGTTGTGGTTCACTTTGTGTTGTGCCGTGTTTCACAATGACACGTATAGTCACTTTCACTTTCCTGTATGAGGCCAAACCCCTACAAGCTGACGAAGCAGGATTTTCACATTGCTTTCTGTTTTGGAGCAAATTGGACTGTGTGGGACAAACGGAGACTCAGAAAATATAAATGAACATTATTATCTGTGTTGTTTAAACCAACAGTGGAGCTTCCGGCAAGGTTTTCCTGGAGCTGGTTGAAGCTCAGCTTTAGTCACAGGCTGAATTGTAGGCTAAAACCACTAACCTGTCGGCCTTTACTGATCTTGTGCTGGTGGCTTTGATGATCAGCAGCAGCCATTTACCTAAAACTGTGTGGATATGTGGCACTTTCTTGGTGAGTTCACATGAGCTTGCATGAAAGAAATGGGACCAAATGTTTTAGATCTCCAGGCTCTGAAGTGCTTAAAGATGCAAGGTTCTATATAAAGATGGTTCCACCCAATCAGTGTTCAGCATCAGCAGTAAACGAATCCCCTGGTCATCTGGAATCATCTGCTCCTGGTTCTTCACTGCTTCATGTCTTAAGTTAGACTCTTAACCAACACAGAACTATCAAACTGCTCAGGTACAGAGACTGGACTGAAAATGAGAGACAACACTGTCCTTCAGGAAGATCTGGAGAACTGCTCAGGTACAGAGACTGGACTGAAAATGAGAGACAACAACACTGTCCTTCAGGAAGATCTGGAGAACTGTTCCTCAACAACATACAGAAAAGTCAGGATCTTTGGAAGAAATATATAAGCTAGGAATGCCTAGATGTTGCCCGAAGCTAAATCGCTCTTATGCTGCCCAAAGCTGCCAGAAGATCTCAATTATGCACTCTTTAGGTCCGGAGTTGGTTAGCGCTGTCACCTAACAGTGAGGAGGTTCTGGGTTTGATTCCCAACCTTGGTTCTGGGTGAGTTTCCCCCAGGAGCTCCCACAGTCCCAGGACATCTCAGAAGTGGTGAACTGTCTCTAGTAGTCCCACTGCACCAACAGCAGCCCAATCGGATGAAAAATAAGTTAGCAGGAACCAAGGAAAAATAGGTGGAACCAGTGTGTCCTTCTTCTCGTTTACTTGTTCTGCTGATGCTTGATCACAGCAGTTTGCATTAAACTGGTTGAGATGTAGGTCCAGCATGTTTCAAAGAAGCCTGAATGGGACCGGTCCGAAAAACTGGTTCCCTCTTGGTGTGAGAGTGTGTTTGTCTGTAGGTGTGCTCTGTGATAGACCTGTCCTACCAGACATCCACTTCAGATGGAGGGATGGATGGATGGATGGACGTCTAGAGAATAGATCCATTGAAATGAACCAAAGTTGCCTGAAACCTTCACAGTGAGCTTCACTCCAGGCCAGAACTTTCACTTGTAAACACATTCACACACCTTGGACCACTCTCCCCCGTCCAGGTGTGGCTGGAGGCAGCGTGTGTCTGTGCACGGTCGGTGTGCAGCAGGTTTCTTTCCATCACACTCCTCATCTGGAAGCTTCCGGAAGCTCCCACCGGCCAGGCGCTGCCTGCAGTAAACTTTCCGCCACTGTGTTCCTGTCAAACATGCTTGGGAGCACTGCAGGACACACACACACACACACACACACACACACACACACACACACACACACACACACACACACACAGTCAAACCTAACATAATTACACACCCTGAACAACATGGCTGAGCCTCACTTTTTAGGAGGTGTTAGAATAAATGTTCCTCCAAGTTTAATGCATGGACACCATAATCCACATTAACAAGGAATGGCTTTTCCAATCAGCTTTTGATTTTCGATTTCTTTGCATTTCTTTTTAGGAAGAATCATGCAATTCAAAAGAAATAAATTAATTCTTATCCATATTTCACGCATTTGAGTTGATCCCATCATTTTTATTCTCCATCACCGTCTCAACATCCAGACCCGTTTCAGACTAAATGGACACAAACACAGAAAAGACGCCCCTCTGTGTGTCCATCGCTGCAGGGTGGGGACGTAAGAGAGAGGACAGTGAGAGTGGACGGTGGAGGCGTGTGTTGAGTGTGGACGTTTCTGAACTGTTCCACTCGTGAAAGTTGTTATGATTCTAATCGGTGTCATATTTTTAGCAGCCACCTTTTTTTAAGCTTGTCGTTTCTGTCTGTGATCTGTGTGTCTCTGGGTGCGGGCGTTACCTGCTGCCACTCCTCGGTCTCCCAGGCAGGTGGACAGTGGTGCTGGCTGCAGGCCTGCAGCTCCGGAGGTCTGATCCCTCCACACTCCGACTGCTCCACCGGCTCGGTGGCGTTTTCCCCCAAAGACCTCACACACCACACATTGCGGGTCTGCAGCCCAACACCACACGACTCAGAGCACTGAGACCATTCACTTACCTCCCATCTGATACACACACACACACACACACACACATCCATTAGAATACAGTTCAATGAATCCATTACTTTTCCATTACTGTCAGAAAATACATTTCAGTTTAAATTACACAACATGTCACATGGATGGATGGATGGATGGATGGATGGATGGATGGATGGATGGATGGATGGATGGATGGATGGATGGATGGATGGATGGATGGATGGATAGATAGATAGGATAACATGTTTATTAATTCATCAGTAATAATTAATAAACTAATAATAGACCCATAAAAACTTTATTAGAGTTTCTTAGCTACTTTGTAAAACCAAGCCTCTCAACCACACACACACACACACACACACACACACACACACACACACACACACACACACACACACACACACACCCTTCACATGTGAGGTGTTGTGGGCACGCTAGAGGGCGCTCTGTCACGTATGAAGTGTTTTGGGTACGCTAGAGGGCGCTCTGTTCTGACTGAGCACACCTGAGCTCATGAAGGCACAGGTGTGCATCGTTGGGGCTGACTATTTAAGCCCCGATGAGTCAGAACAGAGCGCGGCTCATTAGTTAGGCTAAGCCTATATGTAATGGTGGTTCTGGCTTTTGTAACTTGATATCTTGATTATAGACTGCAATTCCTTGGCACTTGGGTTTTGATTAGAACTGCAGTCCTTGCTTCTTGTTTTTTGTAACTGTGAATAATAAAACTAAGTTCCGAACTCCTGGCTCCGCACTGGCGTCCTTCCGGTACCCCGCCGCCGTTACAGAAATGAGCCGCCAAGACCGGGACGTCAGGAGCTTTGAGGAGAGGCTCGAGGAGCAAGAGCGAGCTCTGGGAGCCCAGATTGAGGACCTCCGAGCACTGCTGCCGCTGTGGCAGCCGGGGCGTTGCGAGCCGAGCGGTGAAGTACAGAGGGTCACCGCCATTGAGCTCTCGCGACGCCTGGACCTGCTGAGTCGCTCAATCCAGCTCGCTCCCTTGCTGGAGTTCCTAGAACGGCTGGAGGAGTACGACCGCACGGAGAGGGCCGTACAAGCTGTGGTAGAGGTAATGTTATTGGGGCGATCCCTCGAGGAAGAGGCCTCCTTCACCGATCACAGCGGTCCCTCCACGGAGACCCCGCCCTATGTGAAACACGGTCAGAAGATGGCGAAAACCCAGCGAAAACAAAGAAAAAAGGGGCGGCCCCTCAAGGAAGAGGCTTCGTTTGCGCCCCTTTCTTTACCGGCTCCTGCTCTCCACCAACCACAATGCCAGAAGTCGGTGGAACCCACCTCCTTCACCCCTTACAGCGCCACGTCCGCGGAGACAGCGCCGTGCTCCAATCACAGCGCTCCGTCCGCGATGACAGCGCCGTGCAGCTAACACAGCGGTCCATCCGCGGAGACAGCGCCGTGCAGCTAACGCAGCGGTCCGTCCACGGAGACAGCACCGGGCGCCAATCACAGCGGTCCGTCCGCGGAGACCCCGCCCTATGTGAAAAGCGGCGAAAAAATGGCGGATACGCCGTGGAAACAAAGAAAAAAGGGCAAGAGGCCTGCACCTGGCACAATACACAACCCCAGCTCCTCAAACCCGTCTGCTGAGCAGAGGGCAACAGAGGAACCGTTTCAGGTAAGAGAATTAACCTAGAGAATTCAGAAATTAGAACATGAACTACAGGAATCTCAGAAGGTCTGGCTGTCTGTTCTGGGTGCAGAGAGACAGAACAAAAACGTTTTAGTTGAGCAGCTCCAGGAAATGGAGGCTGAGCTCCTCACCAGTGATCAATCTGTACACGGAACCAGGATCTGGACGCCCTGAAAACAAAGTGTAAGAAATCGGAGGAGGAAAACACCTCTCTTCAGGCTGTGAAACACCAGCTGCAGGTGAGCCACCAGTTTCAAGTACATTCCCTTCAGGAGGAACTAGTTACAGTAAATGGGGAACTTCAGGAAAAGCAGGCTAGGTACCTAGAACAGGAGAAAGTCTGTAAGGATCTCAGAGAACAGATACTTTGGCTAACCGAAAACTTGAACAGCACCCAGGAGGACTTCAGGGCTGAGTCAGAAAGACTCAGACAGGCCAACTTGAAGCACAGTGCACTTCTCACAGACATTCACCTACGAGAGGATCAGATCAAACAACAGAGGGAATTGCTGGCGAGGAGAGAGAGGTTTTTACTCAAGCCCAGGGTAAGCTTCGAGTAGAGGTCAGTGGACTCATGCAGGAGCTGAAGCAGGTGCAAGGCAACAATGCCGCTCTGCAGACAGAACTGGAAAAAGCCAGGAGGGAAACCAGAAAACCCACTGATCCGCAGGACCCACCCAGAGAGTACGGTCAAGGAGGGCAGGTAATGCACAGTTTTATACGTTTGATTTTGGACAAGAAACTAAGAATGCCCTGTGGTTATGAGAACCTGGACTCTGTGAAACTCACCCTGCAGGTACATGGAGCAGAGTGTCACAGGGCCAAGAGGGACTATTCTATGAACCACAAAGATTCATCTGTGTTTAGCTCTCTTTCAGACCCTTTCAGCCCAAGGCTTTCCAGTGAGTCGGACCATTCCTCACGGGACCCCCAGGATGAGTCAGGGAGGACAAGGCGTTTCCCTACCGCCAGCTCCTTGACCGAGGTACCCATAACGGTTAGGTCTCTTCTGAAATCACCCGCATTGATTTCTGCTTTGGAACACTGGCAGAGAGAGCCTCTGGTGGAGATCCTGTCCACAGTTACTTCAGCTAAGAATATAACCGTGTATCACAACAGAGAAGACCAAGAAATGAAGCTTCTGGATTATGTCCTCTCCCCATTCCACGTATAAAGGAGGAAAGCTAAGATTATTCAGAATCCCCTGCTCTCCGCTGAAACCTATCGGCCTATTCGGCAAGGACTTCTTAGTGAACCTGTTCTGAACATACCCATACATATTGCTGAAACTGTATATGTTCCCTCCGCCCAGTCAAAGTTACAGAACCAGACAACCACATCAAGAAATCTGACTCCCAGTCTGGTTCATCATCAACCACGTCCATCTATTACCTCAGGCATCATCTCTGGAACAGACTGCCCTTCATGGATCTCTTCCCTTGTTTCAGTGCATTCCGTAAGTAAAGTTGCAGAAATTGAGTCTAGTTCCTCAGAGGTACTCAATTCCCCTGACCTTGTGGAAGCTACTGATGGTGACAATCCAACAGCCCAACTTGATGTGCCTGTGGGGGATCCACAGATATCAGAGGCTCCGGAATTAGTCAAACCCCCTCCTACTCCGCAGAGAGGAGCAACCCAGGTTGCCATGGGTAAGGTCAGTACAAACAAAGCACGAGTTACCATGCCTCTCAGAGATAAAAGCACACAGTTACCCCGGCCTCCCAGAAGCCAGCAGTGCCAGAGGAGAGCAACAGCGTTCACTGCAGCAGTGGAAGGATACCTTTCCTTTATTTCTGTCAGTGCCCCCAAAGGAGTCTTCACACCAGCTGTTCTTCCCCCAAACCTCCTGCTCAATGCCTGCGTGAACATCGTCCCAGTTGGCACAACACTACAACCAGGCTCCAATCAGCACCTGAAAGTTCCAGAGCAGGAACACGCCTTGCAGGTTGCACTGCTTCCCAACACCGTGCCCATAACACGTCCCCACAATTAGTCTCCTCAGCCTCGGATTATGAAACGAAAGTCATGGAAAGCGAGAGGGACGGAGACCGGAAGCGGCGCACACACAGGGTAACGAACTCTTCCCCTTCTAACCACAGGGAATCTCTTGTATGTAGCTCTTTATCAGGTGATGACCAGACAAGGCTCTTGAACCAATCATACGAGTCCTCCAGGGTTCCCACTACAGAGTCAGCAAGACAAGTGAGGGAGGAAACACGGAACAGCAGAGAGACACCGAAAGAATGTACGGCTAAACACAAGTACCAAGGGGACTTGGTTATCAGAATATGGACTGAAACTCAAGGATTCCCCTCACCACCACCAGCTGCCTGGACATGGCTGGTCAGAGGTCCTTTTGTATTTTTGTGGACCTGACCGTATGTCACAACAAGGGACTTTTGTTTTTGTAAAATTTTTTGTTGTTCTTGACCTCCCCCCGTTCGGCTATGTTTTCGCACTTCAGGAGTCGCGCCTTTTGGGGGGGGGTTCTGTCACATGTGAGGTGTTGTGGGCACGCTAGAGGGCGCTCTGTCACGTATAAAGTGTTTTGTGCACGCTAGAGGGCGCTCTCTATCACGTGTGAGGTGATTGTCACATGAGGTGTTTTGGGTACGCTAGAGGGTGCTCTGTTCTGACTGAGCACACCTGAGCTCATGAAGGCACAGGTGTGCATCGTTGGGGCTGACTATTTAAGCCCCGACGAGTCAGAACAGAGCGCGGCTCATTAGTTAGGCTAAGCCTATATGTAATGGTGGTTCTGGCTTTTGTAACTTGATATCTTGATTATAGACTGCAATTCCTTGGCACTTGGGTTTTGATTAGAACTGCAGTCCTTGCTTCTTGTTTTTTGTAACTGTGAATAATAAAACTAAGTTCCGAACTCCTGGCTCCGCACTGGCGTCCTTCCGGCACCCCGCCGCCGTTACACACACAATAAACAGAGCCGGTCTGCTGTGAGTGATAGTTAATGAAAGCTCTACATAAACTGTGGTAGATTACACCGGCAAATCTGTAAAAAAACACAGGCCTCCATACTTACACACACACACACACACACATCAGGCATTCGTTCACACATGTACAGTCTATATGTTTATGTGTATATATGTTATTGTTGGATGTGCTGCCACAGTTCCTGAGCAGCTCATTCGAAGTGCAACTCCTGTCACCATGGAAACAGAGCGATTGAAGAGCCGCTGTATTGTCGTACATGTGTGAGCTGGACACAAAATAACTAACAAACTTCTCTCAATATGAACCCGAACAAACACATTTCCCCTCCACGTCAAACTCCTGTAACTTTCTTTAATCCCAGAACAACCAACAGGTTTGCAGGACTTTTTTTTATGCATAAAAAATGAAATGTCAATATTTAATATCCTTATGAAGGACTGAACTCTAAAGGACTAGACGGGCCTCGAGAAAAGAACAGCCCAAATTTATGATTACAATCTGCTCTGATGTTCCTGCCATCCATATTCATCACACTGACACAGAACAAGCCCCGTTCTTAATAAAGCCCCTAATCCCCGGCACGTCAGTCCTGCCGAACAAGAACGCTGGAAATTGGGATTTTTCCGTCACTACGCACACAGAGAGCATTCAGAATCTACGACAGATAACGAGGGCCATAAAACAAGAGGGAACACGCTGGAATTCGAGTATTCCGAGCAACGCCGCAAAAAATAACCCTCGAAAGGTCCTGTCGATGAGACGCTCGTTTTTAAATCAACGTCGCTCGAAATCCATTCCAGAGACGCCGCTCTGGCACGAGGTCAGGCTCGGAAAAACAACAGGTGATTTTCAACCTGACGGCCTCATCTCGACAGAAGCCTGACAAGCTATTTAGATTCAATCTGGACTTCGGGCCTTGAAAGCAGTCCAGAACCGCTCGTCCCGATTAGGCTGGAGGTCCGAAGGCTGGTGGTTGTTTGCTGAAAAACTGACTCATGTTGCTTTCGGCTTCGCCGTGCAGCCTGATTTCTCAGACGTCCTTCGGTTCCGCCTGGCTTTTTTCTGCTAATTTCATTTCTTTCTCTGCAAAGAAGGCCACTTTATTTGAAATACTGGCCACTTTATCAGAAACTTTGTACTCCCTCACTGGCCACATTATTAGAAACACCCACCTTGCTCTTCCACTAACTGGCCACTTTATTAGAAACACTGACCTTGTGCGTCTCCTCACTGGCCACTTTATCAGAAACACCAACCCTGTACTTCCACTAACTGGCCACTTTTTCAGAAACACTGTACTTCACCTAATGGCCACTTTATTGGAAACCCTGTACTTCCACTAACTGGTCACTTATTGGAAACACTACTTCCACTAACTGGCCACTTTATTGGAAACTGTGCTTCCACTAACTGGCCACTTTATTGGAAACCCTGTAGTTCCACTAACTGGCCACTTTATTGGAAACATTGTACTTCCACTAACTGGCCACTTTATTGGAAACATCAACCCTGTACTTCCATTTTTGACTTTGTTTTTTTAGGCCTGATTTCTTTTTTAAATCAGAGCTCTAAATTATCTGCTCATTTTTTCTCTTTTCTCTTATTAAAGCTTTGTATTGGCTCACTCTAAGTGCACCTTCCCAACAATCAACAGCCAAAAAGTGTCAATTAACATCTATCAACTCACCGACCACTGAGAGGAAATGCCCAGTTACGGACCTTCCCTGTTTTTCTGAAGTTCTGCGCTGTATGGAAGAACCGGAGTATGTGTGAGCAGAGCAGCTGGTGATCTCCAGTGCCGTTCAACTTTTAGGCTCATTCCATCAAAACAGCAGTTGGATGATAAAAACGCCCTAAACGGAGGATTTTCATTCCCGAGTCCTCAGCCGTGTCTCTGAGCCAGAGCTGGACACTCCAGCGCTCCTTCCAGGTTTCACCGTTAAAGACGCAGAAAACCGCCTTCACTCACGCCTGCCGTGTGGATCAGGTCAGATTCACTCCGTTTCTCTCCAGGGTGACGAGTCCAGATGTCATTCAGGGACACAGGAGAACCAAGGGCACTACACACTCCTGAACAACACGACACACTCCTGTTCAACACTGCACACTCCTGTACAACACTGCACACTCCTGTACAACACTGAACACTCCTGTTCAACACGACACACTCCTGTTCAACACTGCACACTCCTGTACAACACTGAACACTCCTGTTCAACACGACACACTCCTGTACAACACTGCACACTCCTGTACAACACTACACACTCCTGTACAACACTGAACACTCCTGTACAACACTGCACACTCCTGAACAACACGACACACTCCTGTTCAACACGACACACTCCTGAACAACACGACACACTCCTGAACAACACGACACACTCCTGAAAAACACGACACACTCCTGAACAACACTACACACTCCTGAACAACACGACACACTCCTGAAAAACACGACACACTCCTGTTCAACACGACACACTCCTGAACAACACTACACACTCCTGTTCAACACGACACACTCCTGTTCAACACGACACACTCCTGAACAACACTACACACTCCTGTACAACACGACATACTCCTGTTCAACACGACACACTCCTGTACAACACTGAACACTCCTGAACAACACGACACACTCCTGTTCAACACGACACACTCCTGTTCAACACGACACACTCCTGAACAACACTACACACTCCTGTACAACACTGAACACTCCTGTACAACACGACATACTCCTGTTCAACACGACACACTCCTGTTCAACACGACACACTCCTGAACAACACTACACACTCCTGAACAACACTGCACACTCCTGAACAACACTACACACTCCTGAACAACAGTACACACTCCTGAACAACACGACACACTCCTGTACAACACTACACACTCCTGAACAACACTGCACTCTTGTTCAACACGACACACTCCTGAACAACACTGCACACTCCTGAACAACACTACACACTCCTGTTCAACACTACACACTCCTGAACAACACGACACACTCCTGTACAACACTACACACTCCTGAACAACACTACACACTCTTGTTCAACACGACACACTCCTGAACAACACTACACACTCCTGAACAACACGACACACTCCTGCACAACACTACACACTCCTGTTCAACACGACACACTCCTGAACAACACGACACACTCCTGTACAACACTACACACTCCTGTTCAACACTACACACTCCTGCACAACACTACACACTCCTGTTCAACACGACACACTCCTGAACAACACGACACACTCCTGTACAACACTACACACTCCTGTTCAACACGACACACTCCTGTACAACACTACACACTCCTGTTCAACACTACACACTCCTGTTCAACACGACACACTCCTGAACAACACGACACACTCCTGAACAACACGACACACTCCTGAACAACATGTTTCTTTCTCTTTTTCTTTCTTTCTTTCATTTGTGTTTACATTTATTTATGAATATATTTTATAGCTGAGTAAGATTTTGAAGATCGGTATTTTTAAGTGATAGTTTCTTCTTCTCAGATCCAGATTCTCTTTCTTTTCTAGCTTTACTGTTATTCTGATTGGTTCCTGCACTGCTGTACTAAAGATCCAACCTGACTTTTTGCAGCTTTGGCCTTTAATTTAGACCAAAAAGATCCAATGGAAACACACTTCAGCTGGATGGACTGAGACGTTCCTCAGCAGGATGCGAGACCTGATTTGCCCTTCAGCTCCACGTTCACCACCGCATTGAAATAATGACCGTCCTGCCCTCTTCCAGACGACTCATCCCATCTGCGGCTGAAACAGGAGAAACAGGACCAGCGAGGTCTCCTTGATCTGAGAGACGGTTTAATTGGAGTTTGTACACTCGGACAAGAGCCGGCTTTGTGCCAAGAGCGAACGGCGCAGGTATTTCCTGAGACGGTTCTGCTAGAGCCATTTCACGGATCATCACAGGGCCGGAGACTCAGCCGGAGGACACCGGACATCAAAGAAGATAAATTAGCGTCATTCCCTTCCTCTCGCCGTCATGATGTTTATTCACAGACTCCTATCGTTTTCAGGCGGGCTTAATATTTCTTTATGGTTGTCAAATATTTCCAAGTCTGTCTGGTCTTGCTCTGAGTTTAAGCCCAGCTCAGAAGTATCAGAACCTGTTTTCTGTGTACTTAACGAGATTTCAATTCAAATCAGGGGCAGGGTTAGTCGATCCAATCAGAGAAAGATAACTATTGATGGGTGTTAAATGAAAAATACAGTTTATATATGATGGAACATAATTATATAGCTTATTCCTATATATAAACTGATACTGATATATAGATTTGTATGTACGTATATATATATATATATATTATGTTCCATCATTATGACTGGTTTCCAGTGCGTGTGGGATCAATATTATGTATTATTATTTTATAATAATACTAATATTATATATTAGTATTTTTATAATTATTATCAAATTACGCACGATTATAATTCGAAATCCTATATGTACAGTCTGGTTCTAGATAATGATACGCCCCACAAAAATACACAAACAAATGCGGGATGTTTGAGAGATTTGTTACTGATGCTGTGAAAGATCATAGGACACGTTTCTGGAAGATTCTCAGTTTCTCGTCTCTGGCTAATCAACGTGACGAGAACAGCTGGTGGAGAGTAATGCGGCAGCATCTATTTCTGCTTCTGAGTCATGAAGACACCCTGCCAACGTTTCGGAGAGACCAGCAGTAAGGGTTTCTTCTTTGGTCCTCAGCACGGTCCAGATGTGAACTGTGGGTCTTCGTCTTCAGGGACATGTTCCAGGAGCTACATCATCGTCTCGGGCCCAAAGCTCCCACCTGGACTGAGTCACGGCAAAGAAAAGCAGCTGAAGTTCGCCTGTAGTTTGTCAGTGGTTTTTCAGGTGACCTACCTTTGATCCGTCTTTCACGCCTGATGTTCATGGATCATAATTCCTGGCTATAGAGACAGAAAACGACTAAGAAACGTGGCACTGTAAAATGAGCTGGACTTTACACCAGCCTTTTCTGGACACTTGGGGCGCTTTCCATGAGGTTGCACTGTACGCTTTACGGTTTCATCAGCCCCAAAACATGTTCGTCCACTGAAGTGAAAGCAAAAGTGTCAATCTGTGGAAATGCTTCTCTGTTTCACATACCGTGCAGTAGCGGGCAACCATGCAGTGTTCGGGGAGCAGTGATGGGGACGGTACGTTGATCTCAGGGTAACCTACTCTCAGTCCCAAAACTTTATGGTACCAAGTCCCTAAACACTAGGCCACCACAACTGAGCCGATGTAGGTGTAGAGAGCAACCACTCCTCCAGGCTCCTCAGAAATTCTCCTGGGACTTCTTGAATGGGTTTTGAAGACTAATTGCTAGGTCTGCCACTCCTTGTCAGATTTATCACTGAGATTTAGAGTCTAAAAAATGGATGGTTTATTTCTTTACTGGTATATTTCATTATCTTTCTTTCTCAGCTCTTCCTGCAATTTTCATCAAGGCACGGTGAGATGTTGTTTGGGAACTTCACGCTGCTGGAAAGGTTTTCAGGGTCGTTTAGATTAGCAGGGCAGCAATCAACCCTGGCTGTTCATCAGTCAAATGTGAAATTTCCTGGTTGAATGTGTAACTAAATGGGTTTTGGCCTTCAGCTGATCACAAGATTCTAAAACCAACTGCTGTTTCTACTCAGGATGTCTTTAACGGGAAATCTTTTTGATGAAACGAAATAAATTAGCGTTCTAAACAAATAACAAAGGAAATCAGGTCAAATACTTTTTTCAAAGCACCGCATAACAGTGTGTTGTTTTTAATCCCTGATACATAAAACTGGAATAAAGTGAAATCAAGTTGTGAATTAATGAATGAATGAATTGATTAACAAGCTAAGCCTGAATTTTATTCAGCTCTGGATTGAATCTTTCCCTCGGTTGCCCTTGTGGGTCCCTAACATCACTAATAAGCACAATCCTTCAGCTTCAGTGCACATCTGGTGGAAATAAAACTTCGCTGCAGTGAGGTCTCACCTGCCGGGACATGGCTGAGGGTTGCAGATGCGCATCATGGCGAGGGGTCTCCTCGATTCATCACAGAAATAGTCCTCCACCTCCTGCCTCCCTTTTATACACCGAACAACAGCCGTCTGCCTTCCTGTGGAGAGAAACGCCACAGCTGGAGGTCAGTCTGAGAGAGGAGCTGATCCAGAGCAGGTGTTTTCGCAACACTCAGGTCATTTTTTACAGCATGTAGAGCCACGGTTTAGTCTCCGGGACCAGTGATAGTGTTTTAAAATGTGTAAAACATTTAGGTCTTTGCTTATTCACAGACTAGGACGCCAGAGTTTCATGTGTGTTCTTGTATTGTTGAGGAGCAGTTCTCCAGATCTTCCTGAAGGACAGTGTTGTTGTCTCTCAT
>CM029380.1:1397718-1423170 GCA_017165825.1 Hepsetus odoe | reverse complement strand
GTTGTTGTCTCTCATTTTCTGCCCTGCATGTGCACTCTCCCACTCAAGGAGAATATGGTGAAGGACCCTCCACAGATGGTTGTCCACACCTCTGTTATCCATCAATGCCTGTTGTGCTCTGAGGAGGGCTTCGACGGGGATGAGTAGCTGTCGTCCTTCACTTTGCCTCCTCACATCTTTAAACTATAAGGTTTTAATGGCTTATTAATGGAATGTGTTCAACCTTTCTAGAAGCATCTGCACCCGTGAGGAGTCTTTTGTCTCCGATATCTTGCCCACCGTGTGTATGCTGAGATCAAAATCTCTATTTTTAACCGTTTAACATTTAAACGACTGCTGTTCATGCCACAAATGCCCCACTCTGCTCACATTCCATTAAAGTGAGGACGTTTTGGTGGGCGGACAGCTGCAGGATGGCAAACACCTCCACCATGCAGAGTGCAGACATCCTAAGTTCACCCCCACAAAAAAAAACCAAGTGTGACTCACTGCCTTTCAGGAACACGGCGGGCAGGAAAGAAAACATTCTATTTATGGACTCGCTGAGGCGCGAGTCACTTCTGCGCCTCTGAAGGCAAACCCGTCACGGTGCAGATGGAGGAGTTTCTAAGAACGGCAGAACCCGTGTGGTGTGAGGGCGAAGAAGAGAGAGTGAAAGTGAGAACGAGATGAAGAGGCAGTGACGGGTTCTGTCAGGAGAGTTTGGAGGCCCAGAGGGTGAGAAAAAGAAGTTCAAATCAAAGTTACACACACACACACACACACACACACACACACACACACACACACACACACACACACACACACAGCCTCACTGCATCAAAAGCAGTATATCATACACACCCATCACACTCTGTTCTGTTCTGAACAATTCATGATGCATACTTAACACGTCACAGAATAATTCATACTGGATATTAAAAAATACTAATCAATCATGAATAATCCATACAGGACACTGAATAATTCAAAGTGGATGCCGACTGTATTACAGTAGAAGAATGATTCATTTCAGATCCTCATTCATTCTTACTGGATTCTGAAGAATGTACTCCAGTTGATAAAGCTCGTGGTTTATATTAATATTGTTTTTAGATTTTTAATAATCGGTTTCGTACCTCTGGGTTTGTGGCAGGCGATGGGAACCAGACAGTCCTCTTTAATGTGGGGTTTGAGGCTGGAGCTGCAGCCACCAGTGTGCTGCCCATTGTGGTCAATACACAGAACCACACGGTACCGCAAGCCCCGCCCACACGTCACAGTACACTGAGTGAACACACACACACACATCAGATGTTAATCGATTTCAGAGATGGATATGTGGGTGGATAAAAAAAAGGGTCAAATTGATGGACGGATGGATGGATGGATGAATGGATAGAATCGATAAAAACAAAGTTGAATGAAAGAAAGGAAAAATGGATGGATGAATGGACAAATAGACGAATAAATCTATTTGTACTGATGAATATTGTGGATGCATAAATGGACTGATCTATTAATGGATTAATGAAAGATGGCATGATGGATAGATGGATGGAAGGATGGACAGATGGCTGTATGCATGGATGCAGTAATGAATGGATAGATGAATGGAGATCTGAATTAGTGGAGCGATGCATGGGTGGATGAATGGATGGATAAAGAATGACAGATGCATGGTGACAAAAACATGGATTGGTTGATTGAGAGATGAATGGATGGATGGATAAATGAAAGGGTGATGTTGGTGAATAAATGGGTTGAATGGATACATGAATGGATCTACAGGATAGGATTACTCAACACAGTTGAATGAGTGGAAATATGGAGGAATGGATGGAGGGATGGATGGATGGATGGATGGATGGATGGATGGATGGATGGATGGATGGATGGATGGATGGATGGATGGATGGATGGATGTGTGTGTGTGTACCTGAGACCACTCCATTGCGACCCATCTGGGACAGTCGAAGTTGTTGCAGGTTTGTTTGGTGGCGGGTCGAGGCGAGTGTGTGCACTTCCACTCTTCCACCTGCACAACCTGTCCCTGCATGTCCTCCTCCACACACACCACTGAGCGCTCCTGCGTCCCCCCCCCGCAGGACACCGAGCAGGACGTCCAGGGGTTCTGTTCCCACCTTCAAACACACACACACACACACACACACACACACATGACTTTCAGCCTCTGTTCACTCATCACCTTGCCCTGCGAAGCTCAGACTGAGATTCCCAGAGTGTCTTTTCGGATGTTTGTCCTTTAAAGAGCTGCACTGGTCCCAGCAGCACATTATCTCAGATCCAGCTCCTCGGTGAGGTGGACCAGACTGTGGTTTAGGACACAGCTGGACTTATTTTCAGCTACAAGCATAACATACAGACACCACCAGGGCCCACTGGTTTGTCCGTTTGTCCAGATTAGGGTGGTGGGCGGTCCTGGAGTCTATCGCAGATCGGCAGTCCATCGCAGGGCAGACACACAGACAAACACACTCACACACACACGTAGGGGGCAATTCAGCATCTCCAGTCCACCTGACGTGCAGGTCTTTAGACGACTGGAGAGAGTGGTAGCTTTGTAGCTCCTGCTAATAAAGAGGCTAAAATTGGACTCGACTGGTGGAAATTTGAGGACCCGTGTTATTAAAATGGGATTTTTTTGCTCGTTTATTTCCTTCAACCTGAAGGGTTTGAGTGCTGACGTTACACAAACTGTGTCTTCTTCTTTTTCTTCTTCTTATTCTTCTTCATTCAGCTGCTCCTGTTTAGGGGACACCATAGCGGATCAACCATCTCCATTTCTTCTGGTTCTCTGCATCTTCCTCCTTCAACCGACCACCTGATGTCCTCTCTCACCACGTCCGTAAACCTCCTCTTTCATCTTCCTCTTCTCCTCTTTCCTGGCAGCTCCATCCTCAACATCGTCCTCCAATATACTCCTCGTCTCTCCTCTGGACACGTCCAAATCAACGCAGCCTTGCTTCTCTAACTTTGTCTCCAAAATGTCCAACCTGATCTGTCCCTCTAATATACCCATCCTCGTCACACCCAAAGAACATCTCAGCATCTTTAACTCTGACACCTCCAGCTCCGCCTCCTGCCTTTTCATCACCGTCTCCAACCCATATAACATAGCTGGTCTCACTACTTTCCTGTAAACCTTCCCTTTTACTCTAGCTGGTACCCGTCTGTCACAAATCACTCCAGCCACTCTTCTCCACCCGTTCCAACCTGCCTGCACTCTCTTCTTCTCCTCTCTTCCACACTCGCCGTTACTCTGAACTATTGATCCCAGGTAGATCCCAAGGGGCAGCGGTGTTCTAGGGGTTAGGGAGTTGCCCCCCACATCGGAAGATTGTGGGTTCGATTCCCTCACCAGTAGGTTGCCCCTGAGCAAGGTACCGTCCCCGTCACTGCTCCCCGGGCACTTTCAATAGCTGCCCACTGTTGCACGGTGTTTGGTTAAATGCAGGTCCAATTTCGTTGTTGTGTGCTGTGCTGTGACCTCTCAATGACCAGGGTTGTCACTTTCACTTTAATCTCCTCCACCTTCGTGACCTCTGCTCCCTCCATCCTCACCTCTCCACTGTTCTCCCTTTCATTCACACTCAGTTCCACAAACTGTGTTATGGCTTTAAAATGGTCAGGTACTGCAAATAAAGGTAAATGTGGGCGTGCCCCAAACCAGCAAAGTGTAGAAACGCACCTGGGAAGAGGCTGGAAGTGATCGTAAGGCATCACCTCCTTGAAGCCGTCACTGGAGAGAAAAACAACTCAAAATTATTCCATTTATTCTCCTCTCGTTTACTCCTCTGGATGTGTGAGTGTGTTTGGGTAACCAGCCTTTCGAGGCAGAGGTCCATGTTGCACTCCTTCAGTTTGGGCTTGGGCTTGTTGTTCTCCGGGAAGGCGTGGCAGTGGTGGTCCGGGACGGTCTTGTTATAGCGGATGTCCACGCAGTCGGCCGAGTTCAGCTGGTAGCCTGAGAGGAAAGTTTTAAAATCAATTTTTGCTCTGTTTTTCCTGCAGTCTCTGCTTTAAAAGGTCATTTTAAAGCATTTTAATAATTGTTTTTTAGCTGATTGATTCCTTATTTTCCCTCATTGTTTACAGGTCCCATGTACAGAATGACATTGTAAAGAAATTGCGATGAAATGTTAAATTAAACGAAAAATGGCAATGTTAATAAATGTAGCAACTTTTTAAAAATAATTTTTATTTTGGAGCTTTAAATACAGTTAAATAATACTAAAAATGATTTAAAATTAAATAAAAATAATCTAGAATAAATTTGTCTAGGGGGACCAATGTCTAGCACTCGGGCAGGACATGCTTTTTCTTCATTGTTTGAAGCTGTACCTCCTCCACAGGTAACAGAGCAGGGGAAGAAGTCCGTCTCCCTCCACTGGTAGCGGATTGGCTGGTAGAACATGAACTGTATCACCGTGTCTTTGGGGGCAGCGTACCTGAGCTGAGATTGAAAAACAAGATTTCAGTTTTAAATAATGCAAAAAGCACTTATCTCCAAACATTATCTATCTATCTATCTATCGATCTATCCCACCCACCCACTCATCCATCCATCTGTGCATCCATATATATGGGACATGTGGGACATATGATGCACATTTATGCACATCTGTCCATCTCTCTATACTTTTGGACTGCCCACATCCATGAAGCTTTGACTGTTCCTCTTCCGACAGAACCACCCACTGCTCTTATTCCCAATCAGTGACGTATCAACAACATCCAACAGGAATAGAAGGACTTTCTGCCACATTGGTCCCACCCATGACGTGATTGGTCCACGCTGATAGTTAATCTTGGTACTTCAGTCCAGCTCCTGAAGGCCTGACCAATGGGAAAGCTGTCTTAGTTACTTCTACCTAGATACCACATTCCAGAAGAACATTCTGATTTAATCATTTTTACAGGACTGAAGATTTTAACACCACTGTTTCCAACCTTATCATCACTAATGAGGTTATCAGGTCTTCTCTGGAGGCCTAGGAGGCTTTGAGGGGTCCCATCAGCTCACCGTTTGCTCCCAAAACCAACCCGTCCTGATGTTTACGGATTATAACGCAGCCCAAGTCTAAATGCCTTGACGTCATCGTCTCCATGTGAACCGAGGCGCCCATCGCCTGCCGCGGAATCAACCCCAATATTGTCTTTTCCGAATCCGCAGTCATTAGCTAAGCGGCACGCTGCTTCAATTGTCAGGAGGAATGAGTCATGTTCAAATCCGGCCTAAGCTGCAGTGACAGCGGCAACGATCATGAACCGCTGCGCCTTCAGCTCGCTGATTTCAGCCTTACCCTTCTAAAAGAAACACACAATCACCGCGAAATCTGATAATGGCGTGTTTACAGATCCACACAGGACATCTCTGCTCATTTTTCAATCACTTGTGGCACCTCTAAGACCCAGAAGTACCCCCAGAACTGTGGCAGGGCATCCCAACGTCGGACTGGACGAAGCTTTCAAGATGCTGCAGCACAAATGTTTGTAAAATGTTAAAAACGGGCTGGATTAGCATTAAAAGCACACGGGATTACAAATACAAACAAATAACATTGCACATTTTAGCACATCGTTTCCTAAACGTGCTGCTTTGAGGCTCACATGGTGTAAAATCCATCATTTTTTGGATATTTAATGCCGTTAAACAGGCACAGTCAGGGAAAAATGCACTGCAAAACTGTAAAATTCACAAGTAAAATCTACTGTAAAATGTAAAAAAATTTAAATTTACTAATTTCGGCAGGAAAACTCAAAGCAGAATCATGAGCAGTGTTGATTCACTGTAAAAAATAACATTTAAAAAATGGTAAAAGTGTAAAGTTCCTGTAAACTTTTGAGCCTAGTCTGATTCCTTTTTTCCCAGTTGTGTTTATGTTTGTTGCCTTAATATTCTTAATAATTAATACTTCTTCAGTTTTCTTTCTCAGATCTAAACTGGGGAGACGCTGGCCTGGTGATGAGGGACTGGGGGTTGTGGGTGCGAGTCCCAGACCTGTAGGTTACCCTGAGGTTCCCTTAAGCAAGGTACCGTCCCCTTCACTGCTCCCCGAGCGCCGGTGCTGTGCTGTGGGTTCACAATGCTAGTGCGTCGTTCTGGGGAACCTGAACGCTTGGGTAGTTTGGTCGTCCCCATTTTCAGACGCATATTTTACACACAAAGTCAAGCTGCATTAAAAACGCTCTGAATTATTCCCCTGAAGGTTCCACCAGCTTTCTTCTGGGAGATTTATTTGTGACCCACCTTGATGGTGAGGTCCGCAGACAGGGGCCCGTGGACGCGCAGAGTTTGTCTCTCGGCCCCTCGCTGGACGTCCACAGTGCTGTTGGACAGTGTGTACGAGCCTGTCGAACTCAAGGTTAGCTCCTCTCGTCGTCCGCCGGGGCTGTGGGCCTCGATCACTAACACACAGAAAAACACACACTCACACTCACACTCACACTCAGTGACGCCCACAGGGCACACAGGTTTCTAATAAAGTGGCCAATGAGTGGAAGCACAAGGTGTTTCTAATAAAGTGGTCTAAAGTGAGTGTTTCTAATAAAGTGGCCAATATTTGGGAGCAAAGGGTGGGTGTTTCTATTAAAGTGGCCAGTAAGTGGATACACAAGGTGTTTCTAATAAAGTGGCCAGTGAGTTAAAATAGTGTTTCTAATAAAGTGGCCAGTGAGTTAAAATAGTGTTTCTAATAAAATGGCCAGTGAGTTGAAATAAAGTGTTTCTGATAAAGTGGCCAGTGAGTTGAAATAGTGTTTCTAATAAAGTGGCCAGTGAGTGAAATAAAGTGTTTCTAATAAAGTGGCCAGAGTGAAATATAGCAGTTTAATAAAGTGGCCAGTGAGGCTGAAAAAGAGGTTTCTAACAGCAACATGAGTTGAAATGGTACTGGGAATAGCTTAGCTAATGAGTTAAATAAAGTGTTTCTAATAAAGTGGCCACGGAGTGGATGCAGAAGGTTTTATTTTAAAGGGAAGTGAGTTTATGAAGCAAGCGCTGTTAAACGTCTCTCTGACGGAGTTGTTTTCAATCTGTTAACACGTCGTAGAGAAAAATCATTAACCTGAGCGCCTTGTTTATGTAAATGAATTCGTAAAAGTAATTACGGGTTGGAATTTTCCCACAAATAAAACAAAAAAAACAAACCGCGAATGTTGGGTTGAAACAAAGCGCTGGTTAATTGTCTTCAGCTGCTTCTCGGGGAAGCTCGTGTCACTCCTGCCTTTTGTTTGATTGTTTTCTTCCTCAGTAACACGTGTCGCTGGATTCGTGGTGGAACGCATTAGTCTGTCCTCTGGACGGCGGGTCCATTTGGAAACAATTGGACATTGGACGGTTCTGCCATTATTTACGTGTCCCAGAATGTCAGGACTGTCATTTTCAGGATGAAAGCTGAACCGATTAAGCAGCTTTTGCCATTTCATGTTAAGGAACCATTAGTAATTGGACTGTCTCTCAACACGGCGATCCTGCAGCGGCTCCTCCAGAGGAAATATGATTATCCGTTTCTGAAACGGCTTCTGATAATATTTAGTTTCGCTGGAGTTCATGAACCCGATTGCTGGGTAAACTAGACCATTAACGTCTTGTTTTCTCTCATCTTCTGCCTTCTTTTCCTTTTTTGCCGCTCGGTCCGTGCTGGACGGCTCCAGGACCGCGTTGCGAGTCTCCCGGTAGATGATGAAGTGTTTTTAAGGTCACACAGACCTCACTTTTGAAAGGACTGACAAAACAAACAGACGGTAAAAGCTTCGGGCCGAGATGTTTGAGATGAAACAGTGCAGAGCTGATCTCTCCCAAAATGTCCCTCTCTGTCTCAGTATGTGTGTGTGTGTGTGTGTGTGTGTGTGTGTGCCTGAAATTTAGGATAACTTGTGCTTCACCAATGAAACATCTCAGCTGAAAGTGTTTTAGGCCCTGTTCCTGATCTGCTGTGGAGAACAAAGAAGTAGAAGAAGAAGAAGAAGAAGAAGAAAAAGAAGAACCTGCTCACCTATCACATCTGGACCCTTAGCTGTTAGTCTCAGGCCTCGGCTGCCCAGAGGAACTTCAATCACCGTCTTCACCGCTTCAACGAGAAGAAGACACACAGTTATGACACACGTTTGGTCAGATCCTCCTCTAACACTGAACTAGCATCACATTCCCACCGTCATTAAAACCCAAAGGGAACAGTTTGGGTGCTTCCATCAGGAGGGTGCATCTGACAATGCCCCATCACTCAGTACTGTCCTCTCTCTCCCTGGGTGGGTAGGGTGGTCCTCCCTCTCCCCATCACTCAGTACTGTCCTCTCTCTCCCTGGGTGGGTAGGGTGGTCCTCCCTCTCCCCCTCAGTACTGTCTCTCCTTTCCCCTGGGGTGGGTAGTGTTGTCCTCCTTTCCCCAGCATCACTCAGTACTGTCCTCTCTCCTGCGGGTAGGCGGTCCTCCCCTTCCTCATCACTCAGCACTGTCCTCTCTCTCCTGGGTGGGTGCAGGGGGTGGTCCTCCTCCCCATCACTCAGCACTGTCCCTCTCTCCCGTGGTAGGCGGGTCCTCCTCCTCCCCATCACCAGCAGAACTGTCCTCTTCTCTCTCTCTGTGGTAGGTGTCCCTCCTCTCCCCATCACTCCAGTACTGTCCTCTCTCCCTGGGTGGCAGGGTGGTCCCCCCTCTCCCCCATCACTCAGTACTGTCCTCTCTCTCTCTGGGTGTGTAGGGTGGTCCTCCCTCTCCCCCATCACTCAGTATAACTGTCCTCTCTCTCTCTGGGTGTGTAGGGTGGTCCTCCCTCTCCCCCATCACTCAGCATAACTGTCCTCTCTCTGGGCAGATTGAAAGGTGTCCTCCCCTTCCCATCACCAGTAGAACTGTCCTCTCTCCTGGTGGGTAGGGGTGGTCCTCCTCTCCCCATCACCTGCCAGTACTGTCCTCTCTCTCTGTGTGTAGGGGTGGTCCCCTCTCCCCATCACCCAGTATATAACTGTCCTCTCTCTGGGTGTAGGGTGGTCTCCTCTCCTCACTGGCTCAGCATAACTGTCCTCTCTCTCTCTGGTGTAGGGGTGGCCCTCCTCTCCCATCACTCAGCATAATTGTCCTCTCTCTCTCTGGGTGATTAAGTGGTCCTCCCTCTCCCCATCACCTAGTACTGTCCTCTCTCTCTGGGTGATTAGGCGGTCCTCCCCCTGTATGCTAGCCCTCACATTGGTAGCACTGTGCGATTCATTGGACGATGAGATGAGAACAAAAGAATATGTGTAAGAGAATAATACAAGCAAAAAGTTGCAAGATAAAGAGAAGAGAAGAGAAGAGAAGAGAAGAGAAAGAGAAGAGAAGAGAAGAGAAGAGAAGAGAAGAGAAGAGAAGAGAAGAGAAGAGAACTGCAGGATATAAAATATGATTAATATTTGGCTCCAGAAAGCCAGTAGATTTAACTGGGGCTGAACTGCTGCCAGTTTAGTTACAAGTTTGGGCTTTTTTATTCTAATTGGCCAGGAAAGCCTTGCGCTGCGGCCGAGGGAAACCCCTTTCACTGGGGCAGAGAGGTTTAGCGATGCTAATGCTCTTAAATGCACAGAAAAAGAGCAGCCCTGCCAGTCTGGCAGCAGCCGTCCCGTCCAGCCGTGGAATTCAGCCAAAGCTCGTTGTGCCCTGAAAAAAATAATTACTCTTGGAAACCTGGTCGGCCAGTCCTGGAATTTAATGGGCATAATGAAATAAAGTTTTGAGGCCTGGTCAAAAAGAAAAGAAAAGCAATCCATCCATCAATGCGTTTGGAAATTAAACATGCTGTGTAATTGCTCTGCTTTAGTGTCCAAAGTCACACGGGCCAATCAAACGTGGCGCCTGCGTTACTTTGGAGCCCCTTAATCGTGTCCGGTGACGAACATTTGCTAGCAAATGTGCAAAGAAATGTGCAAGAAAAAACAAAAATAAGTGATGAAAGAGAGCAGGCCGTGTCTATTTTTTCCGCGCTCGTCTTTCAGGAATGCGGTGCGCTGGGAGGAGAACGGAGCGTAACTGCCAGCGCCTCATTAGGAACACTTTTATTACATATTAATAACGCAGGGACAGACGACCAGCTGGATTCTTGAGCGTCCGTCAATAGGGCGCAAGATCCAGGAGAGCACGACCTATCAGATTACTCGGTTCCTACCAAAAAACCGCCCACACCGGTGGGACGCGGAGGACGCCTACGTGTCATCGCGAGGAAAAGTGAATTATTAGCTAGACGGCATTTATTAAAGAGAGCGTAGCACACTTGGGTTGAGTTACACCACACTTTTTGTCAAACAGGCCATTAAAACGAATAGCATGATACTGTGAAAACGCCTGCGTCTGCCACCAGCACCGAGCCCGCCACACTTTATTAACCCTTTAATGCCAAGACGAAATTCTCAGTGGTGATTTGCGTTTATTTTAATCAAAGAAAGAAAACAAATGATCTTTCAAAGCAAGCAAACACATGCATTTATTGTTCCTGAGATACAACTAATTGTTATTTTATATGCTAATTGTGTTTCCATAGCGATGAGAGTCACTATTGCAGGACATCCAGCGGTGGTCTAGTGTTTAGGGACTAGGCCCCAGGATCAGAAGGTCATGGTTGACCTGAGGTACCCTTGAGCAAGGTACCGTCCCCATCACTGCTCCCTGGACGCTGGATATGGCTGCTCCCTGCTGGACGGTGTGTGTGTGTTAAATACGGAGGATGCGTTTGGTTCATGATGGCAGTCACTTTCACTTTCACTTCAGTAAGGACAAACAGCTTCTTCTACACAGTGCATGACAGTCACTTTCCCTTTCACTTCAGTAAGGACAAAAAAAGCTTCTCTGAGCAGAAACTCAGGACATAAAGTTTAAAGGAACAAAGTTCAGGACGCTAGGTGAGTTAATCAGAGCTTCTTCTAACAGAAAAGCTAAATGACCAGTGTAACTGATGGGTCTTGGCCAGAGTCAAGACTGAGGAGCAGCTTCCCCAAAAACAACACGAAGCCTTTGGACACCTTGGAGCAGATCTTCATTAAGTGCAGTGGCCTTTTTTCAACAAAATGACCAAATAACAGCAGACCTCAGCATCTCACACTGAGGAGAACATTCAGAAGAACAACACTTCATCTGATAAGACCAGCAGTGAGAAAAGTCCTGTGTACAAGTTCCTCGTTACATCAGCACAGTTACCACCAAAGGTGAGTAAACGAAGGCATGATTGATATATTTGACATTGAGATGGCAGCAGTGGTCTGGTGTTTAGGGAGTCGGCCACAGAATCGGAAGATTGTTGGTTCAAACCCTTTACCAGTAGGTTGCCCTGAGGTACCCTTGAGCAAAGTACCGTCCCTGTCACTGCTCCCCGGGGGCTTTCAATAGCTGCACAGTGTTTGCTTGGGTTAAATGCAGAGGTCCAATTTCGTGGAGGTTCACTGTGTGCTGTGCTGTGACCTCGCAATGACGATGGTTGTCACTTTCACTTTCATCCCATCCATTGAAGCCACTTTTTGGTGTGCACTTTTTGATATGTCCATAAACTCGATGCAAAAAACAGCAACAGGAGATGAACTGGACCAGCTCTGAATTTTCCCTAAAAGGTGACCGGTCGGTGGCCTCAAAGGGAATCAATAACTCTTTCGATGGAGCCAAAAATATCTTATTTCCCAACATGTTTAACAATATGTCTGCCGGCTGCCCCATAAATCCAGTATGCAAATAAACCTGCCAATGCCTGCGTCATTATCCAAAGCCAACGGAACTCCAAGAATGCAAGACTGGCCCTGAAATACTTGCAAAAAAAAGAGAGAAAAGAGTCCTTTATCCTCAACCTGAGGGCACGCTGGCGGGCAATACGCCGACTAAAATAAACACTCGGGCTACCTCAAAAGCATAACACAACACAAAGTCAATATTTTAAAAACATATCTAAACAGCGAGATTCAATAACCAGAGACGTTTATGAAAAGCTGGAGGCACTTCATCTCTGGAATAGTCCAAGAGGGTCGCTGCAGGACGTCCCGTGCCAACTGCAGTATAAAATCCACACATGCAATGGTGGCGGCTGAATAGGGCTTTTTATCTTCACATTAAGTTTTACGATACAAACCACAAGCAAAAAGAAAGCGCAAAGATATCTACTGACTCTCAGCGCCGTTGTCATTGCCCCATCTGGATGAGGAGGTGGGCCAGATGGCAAACAGCGCCATATTCATAAAAAAACGCCGTGTAAAACGCTCACCGGGCCAGAGCGGACCTCTGACCCCAAACTGAAGGGCCTTTGTTTTCCCTGCTCTAATTTCCTAAAATTCTAAGATCCATTAACACATTTAGCATATTTCTTTAATAATCTGACCAGTGCTGCTGTGTATAGTGTGTCCCATTGGACTATAGAACTCATATCGCCCCCTAAAGTTCCTGTTAAGGACTACAGTCTGTCAGAACAGCTACATAGAGCATATGAACATTTGAATGAAATTATGAAAACAATACAGTTGATGTAGCATATGGGAACCTTCAGAATGACAATGTGGATCATAAGAACATTGTCATATCGCCCCCTGTGCTTCCTGTAGTGTATTACAGTCTGTCAGGATGAAAGTGCAGATCATACAAACATCATAAAGCATTACTGAAAGTGAAGTGATATCACCCTCCTAAAGTTCCTTTAATTACAGTCTTTCAGCCAAATGAATCGCATGAAGACTATAAAGCCGTATGAAACAATATCGCCCCCTGTGCTTCCTGTAGTGTGTTACAATCTGTCAGACTGATGGTATGGATAGTGAGGGAAAAAATGGTGACAACACAACAAAACTAAACATCTGTGTTTCACCCATACACACATGCAGCAGGGAGCAGCTATTGAAAGCACCCGGGGAGCAGTGACGGGGACAGTACTGCTGGTGAGGGAATTTAACCCACAATTTTCCGATCCAGGGCAGCTCCCTCACCACTAGACAGTGACGGTACCTTGGACACCTTGGAGGTTTGAACCCACAAACCTGCGATCCCGTGGCCGAATCCCTAACCACTAAGACATAAGAACATTATAAAGCATCGTAACACTTACTGAAAGCTCAGCTTTGTCAGGTTTGTCAGGTATACTTTTATTAGACTGGAAGATTGATGTGAGAACAGGGGAAAGAAGAACGAATGCAAACCTGGGGATGCGTTAGGAATTAGAGTAAAACATACGTTCGTCTAGAGAAACGTGGGGCAGGGCCTGTCCTCGGACTAGCCGACAGGTGGAGCCGTCTCCAGCACAAACTCCACAGTTGTCCTCCTTAGCATTGCTTCCCAGCTGTCTGTCACAGCCCACTTCCTAATGGACAGAACACAGTGGTCGATAAGGAGAGAAGAGAGCAGAGGGAGAACAGGAAGAACTTAGAACAGATCTATTCAGCATTAGGAGTCTAGCCCATGTAGCTTATTTCTTTCAATGAAGGGCTTATAACCTTCAAGCCATTTTTATTTGTAGGTTCATCAGATGTTGCTTCCAAAGATCCAGACTTTCTTATATTGTGAATGTTGAGGAACAGTTCTCCAGATCTTCCTGCAGGACAAAGGTTTTTGTCTCTCATGTTCAGTACAGTCCCTGTTCCTGAGCAGTTTCAGAGACAGAAGTGAGATCATCTCAACCGAGAAAACCAAAGGGAGCCGACGTCCAAAGAAGAACTGTGGGACGTCCTTCAAGAAGCCTGGAGAAGTGTTCCTGATACGACATAAAGAAAGTAGCTGGTCTAAG
Organism: Hepsetus odoe; assembly: GCA_017165825.1. Taxonomy (NCBI): domain Eukaryota; kingdom Metazoa; phylum Chordata; class Actinopteri; order Characiformes; family Hepsetidae; genus Hepsetus; species Hepsetus odoe. Next base: position 1,409,449 of record CM029380.1, on the reverse strand, counting down.
AGAGTTGAGGCTGTGCTGAAGAAAATGGAGGTGGTGGTGAATATTTCACTTCGACTTTAAAGCCGGTTAGAACGAAGCTCTCTTTGTGTTCAGACTGGAGTTACATGTTTATGTGTTCACTGAAATGAAATCACTGAAACTTGTGTATCATCTTCATTGCATGGGTCATAAACATTATAGAACTTTTGTAATTTATTAAAAAACTGATGACATGACTTGTCTTGTCTGTTGATGAGCGGGGCTACGCCATGAGGGGACGCTGCTAAAGTAAGTGGATGAATGTCATAAATAAGTGTGTCCTCTGTGCATATTGTCCATGTCTACGGCCTTATTGTAAAGACGCTGCTTGTAAAATTGCACGTTTGGGTGAAAAGGCCCAATCCTGGCTGTTTGTTGCAGATTTTCATCCTCGGTGCACCCGCCCACAACGCTAAACCCAACTATTTACTCTCCAATTAGTGCGTCCGTCAGCGCCTTTTTGTTTAATCCACCGTCCACTCCAGGCACGCTGCCAGATTTCACAAGACGGAGCTTTAAAGAGGAAAATATAAACGCTGCATTCAGTGCCCTGGGAAAGGCGATCGGTGAAAAGTAAACAGCAGGGTTTTAACCGGGAGCCCCTGGTAAACAGGAACAGGCCGTCAGGCTTCATTTAGGGCACTTTGACTAATCTGCTGGAGATCAGGGTCAGATCAGATGCCGGAGACGCTGCATGTGCAGCGAACTGTGCTCTGCGGTTGAGCTCTGGGCTAAATGGTGATGTGAAGCAGGACAATGTTGACGCTACAGGCTGGAGGTGTCCAGGAGGCAAGTCCTGCGTGATCGGCAGAATAAATTGGGATTAATTCAGAGGAAAACAAATACAAAGCATATAAACAGCCGTGAGCCTGCAGGCTCGAGGAGGTTTCAGCTGCTTGTGGAAGAAAGAAAGAATTGCATGATGTGTAGTTGTTGTGTAGTACTGTAGAAACTCATTTCTTGGAATCAATGCTGTTTATTCTATTTATATATAGATAGATAGAGATATATAGATATCACACTATTCTATAGTTGTTTCTAAATAAAGTATACATTCCAAACTTGTGAAATAAAATGTATCGAAATAAATAGAACTGTTTGAAACTGAGATTTCAAAGTTTGCAAAGCGTTTGCAAGACGCGTCCTTGTTGGAGGTTATCTGGATTGGAGGCCATGTCCATCCATCCATCCATCCATCTATCCATCCATCCTTCCATCCATCCATCTAAAAAGGTTTTGAGCCATGCCACGATCTTTAGTCCACTTTAACAGCTATTATTAGGATCAAAAACCACCCTAGGACATCTATGACCAACTTTTTAACCAAACAATCAATCAGTTCTATCTATCTATCTATCTATCTATCTATCTATCTATCTAGCTCTTTGACTCACAGACTGACTGACTGGATGTGGTGAAGATGGTTTTATATTGGATCATCTCTGGGTTTCTGGATTTAAACTGCATTATCTTACTGGAAACAGCTTTGATTCCTCTCAGTTGGACTCAGATTGTCCAGTGAAGTGACGGGAGAGTTTCACAGCATTAGTCAACTCCACTTTCTCATGCTAGATAAAACAAAAGGCAAAAAAATGCTTTTATCTCACACCGGATTGTCTGAAATCGTATGGACCGTCTAAAAAGTTCAGTGCTACAGTGCTTGACGATGAAGGTTGTTGAGTGACTGGAACATTTTGCCCTAAATAGCAAAAAAGGCTGCACTCACCTGGCAAATGCCATTGATGCACATGTCCAGAGAGTCTGCTTTGCATCGAGTGCCGTCCAGCACTTTGGGCGCGAGTTCCACCACCAGGCTTTTCTCCCGGGCCTGGCACCTCAGGGCACACGGCGAGACCGGGTCGTAACTGACCGGGATCCACTCATACGTCTGTCCCTGGTATTTGATGTCATTGTGGGCAGAGCACTGCTGAGCTCTGAAGTCACCTGACTCAGCAGGGCAGTCCTGATTGGAGGAAGATACAGTTAATTAGATCTTCCAATTATCCAAACGCATTCAATGGAGTCATTCAGGCCTGTAATTTCGATAATTCCAATGTCCTAGTGTCTAGGGACGAGGCCCTAGGATCGAAGGTCGGTTGCTTTTAGGTACACTTGAGCAAGGTACCATCCCCATCACTGCTACCTGGGTGCTGGATATGGGTGAACATGCTGGACAGTGTGTGGGCTAAATGTTGTTGTTGTTGTTATTATTATTGAATGCATGGCATAATACACCAAAAATAGGATTTTGAGCCACGGCACGTATTTTTGTCCTTATTAAAAGTTATTTTTAAGCTCAAAAACCACATAAGGACATCCATAATCAATTATTAAAATCTAATCAGTGATGAAAAAGTGAAAAAGTTGACATATCAATCATTTACAGATGTCTTGAAGCCACCATTACAAAGGTTCCTCTTCTGTAAAATACCTCCTTTTCTGCAGCAAAAGATCCACATCACATTCTTACCCACCTCATGCCAGCAGAAAAACATCTGGAAAAACACCTGGACTGATTAACAATGATTCAGAGTGACACATGCCAGATCTACGCTGCAGTTTCTCTGAGATTTCACTTTTGATCTTTGCTCTAAAAGCTGATCCACCACTTATGTCCTGCCCAGAAGATGCACGTGATTGAAGCAACGTCGAGAAACAGCTTTAACTCGACGTGACGCGGCCTGATCTGCGAGGTCAGCAAGAGAAACAAATAGTTCGAAAATCAAGCCACGCTCAGAAGTTAACCCCATCTACGGCAATTATCAGGGCTGACACAGAAGAACCCGGTCCCAGCATCCATCATTCTGACAGAAGTGCTACAAACGTTATGCAGGGACGTCTTCCCAACCGGCCTCAAGCGGGACTCCTGCGGGCGCAGACGAAACCACTTCAGTGGGTAGAAAAACAGCCCGCTGATTAAAATGAACTGAGAGGGACAGATGGCTTCTTCGAAAACGTCCTGATGAAGACCCGGGGAGGTAGATCCACAGTCAAACGAGCTGGAAAAGCTACTTTTTTCCGTCTCCTGATGAAAGGCACGGGACGGGGGGACTTTACCAGATGCTTGACCGCAACCTCAGAAGAAAAACGGGGACGACAGACGTTTCTACTTCCTGAGCAGCTCCCGATAGTTGCGGGTGACATTTCGTACAGTAGCAGGACATAACCGATAAATCAGATGAGGGTCCTAACAGCCGCGCTGGGCTCCATGGAAACGCAGCCAGCCGGTATCGGTGACTGTGGGACAAGAAATCTGCCAGCAGGTTCGGTGGGAATAATGTGAGATGTGGTTCACTGGGACGTGTGCAACCAAACTCCCTCAAAAGATGTTCTGAGAGGAAACTAAAAAAAAAGTCACCCAGTGGTTCGTTTGCTTTTGTTAAAGCGTTGCTATGACACTTGACATGGTTGCTAAGACATTATTGGATATGTTTTGGCATGTTTTGGTAAGCTGTGATGTCCCAGGAGGGTGCTAGGACACTTCTAGGTGGCTGCTAAGGTGTCCCAGGTGGTTGCTAGGATGCTGGTATTTATAAAATAAGAAATAAGAAGAATGGACACAATTTTGGCCACACCGTGTGCAGTGGCTGTACATCAGTATATTCATCAGAAAAAAAAAAAGAAGAAGAAGAAGAAGACGGATTTTTATAACATCCAGTCTGGTGAAGTGAAGGTACGACTGGTGCTGATTTCCAATCAGTGGAAAATCACATTTTCTTTGCTTTACTTTACATTTAATCACATATTTCAATACTTCATTCTAAAAGTAGAAAGTAACAGACACAGATTTAGTGGCCAAGTTGACAGCAGTTATAATAATATTTGACTTTATCTTTATGAAAGTTCATACACGTATACATTCATGTATTGATTTTTTCACTTTAATCTAAATATTCTATTGCCAAGCACGAAAGGTGATAAATGATAATAAAAATAAATAACAAATTTAAAAGAAATTAATAATAAAATACTACCATTACTACTAATAATCATTATAATAATAATAATATTATTATTATTATTATTATTATTATTATTATTATTATTGTTGTTGTTGTTGTTGTTTTGTTGTTGTTATCATTATTATAATTTTTTTTATTAATAATAACTTTATTTATTTGGCACATTTCATGATGATCACCCTGAAACGGTGCACCAATAGATGGGCTAATCTGGTGGCTGAAACTTCCACTACTGAACAGCCTCATATCTCCTGTAAGAGACTAGAGAAACCACTTGAAGTCCTATAAACGTTGAATCATTTCATGCTGACTCACTGTGTTGCTGCACGTCCTGTAACGGATGTTCCTCCCCTCGCAGCTCCTGCAGAAAGAGAAGACGTTTACCTGACCGGACACTTCGGAGAATAATATCGTGTATCTGTGCCGCTGAACAGCTTTGGACAAAACACGTCCCTGCGCTGGTTGCCCAGCTGCTTCCTCACATTGGCTTCCTCACATCTGCATGCGAGACACGTTTTTGCCAGTGAGAGGAAGAGGTTTGCGGGGCAGCTCGGTTTCTTCAAACAGCTCCGAGGTGTGACGGCACACCTGTCCCTCGGCTCCGTCTGCCAGACTCCACGTCTAATCTCGGGCTAACAGAGGCGCTCAGACCGAGACAACAGAGCCTGCATAACGCAGTGAAACTGTCAGGGATTCGCTTCAGATGTGCCAAACTAACTAAGCTCTTCTCATCAGCTCTCGGCCCAGGACACTCGTCTCCTTGAAGTGGAGTCAAGAATGTGAGCTTCATCAGCAAGAGATGGAGCATGTGGAGAAAGAGAGTGAAGTACTTTTACTGACAAGCAGAATGTTCAGGTGTCCTTTCCCTCCATTTTAAAATTCTTTACTTCAGTCTGAACTCATTTGAGAAGAACCATTATTCTTATCCTCCATCATCGTCCCAACATCCAGACCCGCTTCAGACTAAATGGACACAAACACAGAAGAGACGTCCCTCTGTGTGTCCATCGGTGCAGGACAGAGTGAAGGAGAGTGAGAGGTAGAGACAGGGAGAGGACGTGGAGTTCAGGTGTGGAGCGCAGGTCCGTGATGGAGAACTCAGAGATTTTACGAAGTGGAAGGTAGTTCATGTGATTTGGTTTCTCAGTAGATTGTTTTTATTGAGTTGAAGTTCGATATTTAATATGATGAGATTCAGTTCACTTCAGCACAGACAGACGCTCCAGACGCCCTTCTTCAGAGGAGATACCTTCACTCTACACTCTCAGTGCACTTGCATCTTTACTTTACACTCAGTACATTCCTGTATTTTACTTTTACACTGGTACTTCTCTGTACTTTTACTTTACAATTCTCAGTACATTCTGGTACTCTTTTATTTTTATACCCTCAGTACATTCCTGTACTTTATTTTTACAATTTCATAATATTCCTGTACTTTTACTTACACCCTAGTACATTCCTGTACTTTACTTTACACCTCAGCACACTCTCTGTACTTTTGCTTGTTCTCAGTACACCCTGTGTACTTTATACCTCAGTACACTCCGTACTTTTATTTACACCAGTACATTCCTCAAATTTACACCTCAAAGTACACCCTGCACTTTTACTTAGCACTCAGCACACTTTTGTACTTTTTATTTTTATACGCTCAGTACATTCCTGTACTTTTTACTTTATACTGTGAGTTAATTCCAGTACTGTTTCACTTGGATTTACAGAAGGGGTTAGGTGAAGGTGGTGAAGGAGAAAAACAAATCTCCAGGGGCCACAAATGGAGGAGCAAACATTTTCAAGTCAGATCCACCATGTCTGTTGATTTTTCACATTAAGGTCAGTGGAGTAACACTGGTGTGTCTGTGGGTGGGACAGGGGGAGGGGCCTGGGAGGAAAAACTGACATTGTTATTAATCTGCACTTGTTAAGAAACTGAAACTCTGCAGAGAGAACATCTTCTGACGCAGTGAAGCTACATTCAGTTGTGATACACTGATTCCATCTGACAGCAGGCAGCGAGCGTTTCCTAATGAGACTTTGCAATATATGAATCTGGACCATTTCTTGGATTCTGAAGCACATCCACAATTAGCTTCCTTCACAAGAGCCCAGCGTAAATTATGTGTGTCTTTCATCCCAGTGTGTGATGCCAAAGCAACACTCTAGAGGCTCAGATCCAGGAAAAGTCCAGAAAACTCAGAAATCAGCATTTCAGGCGAATATATCTCAGGTAAATATTTAGAGAGAAGGAAGGCAGCATCACAGACTGCAGAACTCCAAATCATTTAAAGTGTGAGGCTTTTTAACTGAATTTGTATATAAATTGATGTAACTGTGTTTCATCTAACTTCTCTGTGGACCGACATTTGAGCGCCTGGTCCAGCAAATTGTGTCCTCAGCTTGAGGACGACTTGACTGAATGTGATTTGATACCAACTTGACCGCCTGACTCTTCATGCATTTAAAAGAATTGGTTCAAATTTTGCCGCCGAGGCTTTCGGAAGTGTGAGCTTAACTTAATTAGGTATGTATTTAGCAGGGATCATAGACCAAGAGCTTGCAGGTCCGAATCCCAGCACCATTGGGTTCCTGAGCAAGACCGTCAACCTCAAGATGCTCCAGGGAGACGGTCGCTGTAGGTAAGAAATGGAAGTCGCTCTGGTTAAGAGCGTCAGCTAAATGCCGTGAATGTAATTCATTTTACTGTTAGGAAGTGTAATATTGATCCATATTTCAGTTGTTATATTTGTGTGTGTGTGAAATAAACAGCTGAAAGTTAGAAGTTATATTATCTGTGCAGTGTCTCTCTCCTCATGTTAATGAGCTTCTTCAATGTGATGTAATTATATAATTAATGTATTTTCAAGTATGCTGATCGGCATTGAAACACAAGCAATTTATCAGAAATGGCATCAATTGCGCTCATTTTCTGAACCCAAGGAGGAGACGGGGACGGGGGACGGGGACGGTAAAATCCTGTTGCCTTATTTTCCGTTCTTTCTGAAGAAACGCATTTTTTCACCGGGCCCCGTCTGCCAGCTATAATCAGATAATGGATATCACACCCGTCATACATGCTAGTGTGTGACTGGTGGTCATGGCTGAGAGACGGTGTGTGACGGTGTCAGCAGACGCGAGGACGCATCGCAAAGAGCGCGAAATAACCGGCAGGAGTGAAAATGTACACTTTACTGTGGATTAAAAGTCCTTTAATATATATATATATATATACTCTCACCACACTCCCTTTAACACTGCCTTAATATGCATATACAGCTTCACGGTAGTGTGACCAGCCATGTTGCACGTGTTTGAGACGGTGAAAGCTGTTGAAGATACAGGTGGAGGAGCTGGAGGTCAGAGCAGCATGCTGATTTTTGCATCGGAAGGACGAGATTTTGGCAGACAGGGATTATATAGCAGGGACAACCCAGGTTTGATGGTTTGGGAGCGAGAGAAGTGAGACAGGCTATTTGGACGTGTCCAGAGAGAGACAAGAAGATACTTGTGAGGAGGGGATGTTATGATGAGCCACAGGAAAGAGGAGAAGAGGAAGAACAAAGAGGAGGTCTATAGATGTGAGGAGAGAGGACACGCAGGGGACGGTGTGAAAGGGGAAGATGCAGAGGACAGGAAGAAATGGAGACAGATGATCCGCTGTGGCAACAAAAGAAGAAGAAACACACAAACATATATGCATACATTAACTGTGTTAGTGCTTGTGTGTGTGTGTGTGTGTGTGTGTGTGTGTGTGTTGATCACTGACCCTCCATTTAGACACCTGCGGAGAGAGTAGGAGGCTCCGCCCCCACAGGTACGTGAGCAGTCGCCCATTCCCTCAGGCATCCCAGCCAGTTTTCTTCTCTTCATCTGAGCGCAAGTGGTTCTGATACTGGTAAACACACACACACACACACACACACACACACACATTGGCTGGTCATTGGCTGTCATTACAAGAAAATCCAAACTGCATGGCACGTGGGCATGGAATTTCTGGCACTTTATCAAACCCTGCCCCGCCGTCCTCTGACCCCTCAGTTACGGAGGGCTGGGCTCTTCCAGGTCACACAGCTACATTTGTCCATTAATGTTGTCCAGATTGCCTTGCGTGGTGCGCGGACATGCTGGTCGCGATCAGAACGCCCACGAGGATAAATCATCCGCAGGCCTGCTCATATCTTAAATTTATGGGAAAATGATCAGTATTTACTTGCAAAAACCAGCTCCAGTCCTCCCTCCTCCTCCTCCTCTTCCTGCCTCTCCTCCTCCTCCTCCTCCTCCTGCCCTCCTCCTCCTGCACCTCCTCCTCCTCCTGCCCTCTCTGCCCTCCTCCTCCTCCTGCTCCTCCTCCTCCTCCCAAGTTCCCTCCTCCTCCCTCCTCCTGGGCCTCTCCCTCCTCCTGCCCTCCCCTCCTCCCTCCCTCCTCCTCCTTCTGCTCCTCCTCCTCCTCCCCAGCTCCTCCTCCCTCCTCCTCCTCCCTCCTCCTCCTCCTCCCTGCTCCTCCTCCCTCCTCCTCCCCAGCCCCTCCTCCCTCCTCCTCCCAAGCTCCTGCCTCCCTCCTCCTCCTCCTGCCTCCTGGCCTCCTGTTCCTCCTCCTCCTCCTGCTCCTCCTGTTCCTCCTGTTCCTCCTCCTCCTCCTCCTGCTCCTCCTGTTCCTCCTGTTCCTCCTCCCCTCCTCCTCCCTCCTCCTGCTCCTCCTGTTCCTCCTGTTCCTCCTCCTCCTCCTCCCCACATCAGCAGCTAATCCCCTCGCATGGATGCCCTCAAAACCACAGCCTTGAACATGAGCCGGGCATTCCCTCTCCACTTCAAACTTGGGCCTTGAGTATTCCAGACAACTCGCCTCCGTTTACTCAAAAAGACTTGCAAAAGTGTCAAGACGCCAACAAACCCCTCTTTAGGTCTGGGAGCAAAACACATTCACGATGCAATTTAAGTAATGAGCGTAGTCTCACTCTGGTGATTTTTGGTGGACAGACCTTATTTGACATCTGCAAAGTAAATACAGTTTCAAAAATCATGTTTAAACAGCTGACAAGCCAAACTGATCCTGGCATGTAAATGTAGGCCTAAACTGAAAGAGACTCTCATGAATGAACTCGGGGTAGGAAGCCTTTGATCTGTCCTGGGTGCACCTTTAATCCAGGTTTACAGCAAAATCCATCTGCAGGAGCTCAGGCTTCTCTAGCGGCCCACTGCGTCACCACCGAGGACGTTTATTTGAAGGACACATAAGGACACCGTGTAGAGGGCAAGTCTCCTGAACTCGTTTTACACTGTAAATGACTTCATATTATCATAAACCACGTCAGAATTTATTAAAACACTGTAATAAAACATTAGTACCAGGAAATAATCAATTTAATAATAATGATACTCATTCATCTATCTATTTAGACAGACAGACAGATAGACAGATAGATAAGTGATCTAAATAATGAATGGATGAAACAGATGGACGATGACAGACGGATATGACAGAGTCAACATGATAGATAGATATGATCTAAATACACATGGATGAACAGATGGACGGACAGACAGACGGACAGACAGACAGTCAAACAGATAGATAGATAGATATGATCTAAATACACATGGATGAACAGATGGACGGGCAGACAGACGGACAGACAGACAGACAGACAGTCAAACAGATAGATAGATAGATATGATCTAAATACACATGGATGAACAGATGGACGGACAGACAGACGGACAGAAAAACAGACAGACAGTCAAACAGAGAGATAGATAGATATGATCTAAATACGCAACAGTTATCAATTATTCACCTTAATTAATTAATTACTAGCAGACTGACCAGATGAATGGATGAACAGAGACAGACAGACAGACAGACAGACAGATAGACAGAGATAGACAGACAGACAGACAGACAGATAGATATGATCTAAATACACAACAGTGATCAGTTACTAACCTTAATTAATTAATTAATTAACGGCCGACTTGACTGGATGAACAGATTGACGGACAGACAGACAGACAGATAGATAGATATATCTAAATACACAACAGTGATCAATTATTCACTTTAATTAGTTTAACGGCAGCAGACTGACCAGATGAATGAACAGATGGACGCACAGACAGACTGGAAAGAGGACAGATAGGGATAGACAGATAGACAGATAGATAGATAGATGATCTAAATACACACAATAGTGATCAGTTATTGACCTTAATTATTTAGACATCTTGTTTATTTCTAGTTAAAGTTATAGTTTTATATATTTATAAAATACTCATAAATACTAAAGTCTTGATGAAGACATTATTCCAAAGGAGTCCACATGTAGGTCTCAGTCAAGCAGAGCTACCAACTACTAATCACACCCCAGAAAACACACTGGTGTGAGTAACAAGAGGAGGAGTGTGTATGTGGAAGGGCCGTGCTGGAAACCGGAGAGCCCGTCCTACAGCAGTGCCACAAAGAGCCTGCACAGTGTCTGGCCAATGAAAACAAACTTCCAGACAGTGAAGCTCACACACACACACACTTCTCTCCACACACACACACCGCTAAAACCCAACAGCCGGACAGCAGTAAGAGGCTCAACCTGTAATCCTGATCTGAGACCAGGTTCTGCAAAGTTGATCACTAACACGGCTGATGTTGGACCAGAAGAAACGCTCCTGTTCTTTAAGGTCTGATGCCTTCAAACCAGCAGGTCACTCAGCTCGAACAGATTTTACAAGATGCAGATACAGAACTGTCTGGTTAAAAGAATCAGAACCAGAACCAGAAGCAGAGCTCCGTCCCCTCAAACAGAACCTCCACAATTAGCTCACCTAACTTCCAACTACAGACACTAACGGACTCTTTCACTGGAACTCATCACTTAATCGATTAATTATGAAGTGCACTTTCTCTTTCTTTCTTTCCTTCTTTTGCCAAAGTGCTCCACGGAGGATGGGTTCTCTGAGTCTTGGTTCCTCCCAAGGTTTCTTCCTCCTGTTTTGGCGAGTTTTCCTGCCTCTGTCGCCCTCGGCTTCCCCAATCGGGGTTCAGACCCGGATTCTTGGTGCCACAGGCCAACAAACAGCTGACTTAAATAAAGTTGGTTTGACTTGACTCAGGGCAACCTACTGGTCTGGGATTCGAACCCACGACCTGCTGGTTCTCATCATTCAGCAGTAAAACAACAACTACAACAAATACAGTGAAATAATTTCAAAATACACATTTCCTGTAAACTAAATTACCTAAGCTTTGGCCTGGCTTGCGCCGTACTTCTGAGGAGGTGAGATTGCCAGGCTAACAGTGGAGTTTTAGTCTTCTCTTTAGCGCCAGGGTTCTGGCACTGAAGGAATCTCTAAAAAGCAGTTTTTCCAGACCGTGAGTTGGTGTGGTGGAGGATTTGATCTCATTGTTTACAGACTGCGAAACACAAATCACTAAAATGTGTTCGGTGTTGGACTTTATGTCACATCAGGGGTTTGTTCTTGGATTCGGGGCCCATGAAGAAAACCGTAGCTGCTAAGAGTCTTCTTCTGAGTCAATCCTGTAGTCTATACTGGGACAGAATAATGAAGCAATTCTGACTTAATGTAGAGAGTCTCTTTTATTTCAAAGGAATACTTGGCCTTTGTCAAACCTATCTCTTTGAAAAAGAAATGGAAAATTATTGTATTGTGACAGGCTGCAAAATGTCCTAGAAGGTTCTAGATAAGGTGGTTCCAACCACTCCATGTTCAACATCAGTAGTAAACGTAATCCCTGA